>JADLZL010004507.1:0-109976 GCA_015844335.1 Chrysopogon serrulatus | reverse complement strand
CTTCAAGTAACTAATCCTTTCAAAGAGGGGTTGGAGAAGAGTCAACTCGACAATGATAAGCTGTTCCTTCTCCCACCGATCATTAGGAACAGGCGGGACCCCAAGTAGGTTTGAAGTCTTTGGAGCACCCGGCATCACCATCAAGATTACCAGCATAAAACCACTCGGACCGCCAATCCTTCACGGATTCAACAAGATCGTACTCAAAGAAGTGGCTCGATTTACGCCCATGCCGGAATTGAATTCCACATCCACCAAAGGGTGTGGAGGGAATCATTGCGGGGCTGCGGCTTGAGGCGGAAAAAGAAGAGAAACGATTTAGGGAAGGAGGAATGCCAAGGAAAGTTTCACAAAATGAACAAAAAAATGGAAAGATGAAGAACCCCATTCGGGGTAAGATCATGGAGAGAGATGCAAAAATAGCGAAAAAAGCGGTGAAGAAAGGAACAAGCCGGAAGACAGAGAGCCCGGCGCGAACAAAAGAAATAAAAAGAACAATTTCCCCGGGGTGAGGAACAGGGAACACGATGCTCACCAGGGAGCAACCGAACCGGAGAGAACTCCTTGGGCTGGATCATCCCCCCTCTGCGGCTCGACCAGGATGCTTCTCTGAGCGATCGGAGAGGGAAGTTCTTCGCGATGGCCTTCATAGCGACAAACTTCGGGATTCAACTGCTGCTTCGTCGACCTCCTCCTCAAGAACCTGGCTTCTCAACTACCGACTTCTTGGAGGCCACCTTCTTCCTTCCCATACAACGAATCAAGCACCCAAAACTAAGAGGAGGATGCGTGGCGGCAATGCAAGAGCAAAGATTTGGGGATTTTTTTCTACGGCGCGAGGGTTTCGGGAAGCAAAGGCAAGGTGAAGAAGAGGAACGATAACTGCAGCGACTAATTTATAGACCGGTCTTAAAAGGCCCACTTAAGGGACAACGGTAAAAAGGCCAACGGATACAAGGCGCAGTAACAGGAAAGGCCTAGTAAACCCTTAAATCACGGGATAACGGTCCTTATCTCGTTACCAACCAACGGTAAAAGTATTGTGCCGTTACAAGGAAAGGTAGCTTTGCCAATATTACCATAACAAGTCGACACAAAAGAAGACGGCCACCAACAACCCTAGTCAAAGGAAGCCAGTCAACTGCTGAGCCAAAACAAGTCTACTCAAAGACAGACCATCTTACTATCTACCAAAACAAGTCGGCACGAAGGCAGACAACCAGCAATTCAGGACAAAACAACTCGGATTACTTCATGAACATATATTTCTTTAGTACAATTTACATGATACAAGGATACAAGTCTTACAATACCCATCGAATTCAGAAAGAACACCGAAGCAACGGTTACAAGGAACCCTATAGAATTTGGCCATAGAAGAAAAAAATTACGAAAAATCTACAAGGAATCGGTGGAATTCCGCCATAGAAAACAACTACGCAGAATCTAAAACCGTCCTCGTTGCGGACCCCGGACTACCTCGGGCGAGGCGTAATGAGCCGAGCGGATCCAAAGCAACTTTGGATACACCAACGCGGTGCATCCAAGATCGCCAAAAGGAGCACTGATCGATCAAGCATCACATCGGGTCTCTCAAGAATAAGTCGGATCGAACCCCATGTGAACAAGAGAGCTCCAGCTCTGCGTCGGGCGGTAGGCGATTCGCACCGCATACGGCTAGAAGATCGTGCGGCTCGAGAACCTTCCCACGCCTTGAGCATATGTCCGGCAGAGTGGAAAAAGAAGAACTAAGAGTGCAAAATGACCCGGCATAAGGCACATCTCAAGACTTCTTCTACCTACGGAACGAGCCTCCAATCACAATGCTACTCCGGGATTAGTCGCCTCTAATCCCTATCTCAAGAATTCTTCTACCCACTAAATGGACCATCTTGGAAGAACAAGAAAGAAGCCGGGGGCTGTTCAACCTCGCAAACTATCATTGTCACAAGAACAGGGGAAGAAGCATACTACAAGACTCTGAAAACAACCGAAAAGGGAAGTGCAATTTATAGACCAAGATCGGCGTATATAGACCAAGTTCACCAATCGAGAGAAGCATTGACAAGGACAATAAAAAGAAGGCGATAAAGAGAGCAAATGAAGAGTATATTCCAGGCATATCCCAAAGACAAAAAGCCTTTATACCACCGGTACCAACGCCCAACCATAAAAAAAGCGGACATAAAGGCCAAGTAAAAGCAAAGTCACGAGCCGTTATCCGTTTCCTACAAGGAAGAGCTCGAAAAAAACTCGGGGGCTGCAGCTAAAGAAGAACCTGACTACTTTTGAGGAAAAGAATTCAAGCTCAGGAACTACAATTTCAAAGCCATCATGCTACTCTGGACCCTCCAGCTCTTTGTTCCAAAAAGCAAGAGGCTTGGGGCTACACTCATTGAGTGCGCCTATGGGCCGACGTCAACCGAAGCCATCGCCCGACTTCTTTTCGACAAAAAACAACTCAGGCAGAAGGGCTCGGGGCTACGGGGCATACACCCTCAACTTTTTCTTTTTTTTCTCAAGATCCTCCGGCTACTTATAAATAAGTAGCAAGAGGCTCGAGGGCTACACTCAATGAGTGCACCTACGGCGCACGAAAGGGAACAATTCTTCGGCTAGACCACTTGAAGCATCACTCCGGAAGCAAAGGCGCTCCCCGAGTTCTACTTGAAATGCTCGGGGGCTTGTCGATCACGGGACATAGATGGCAACTCACCCGGCCAAGGCTCCCCGTCGGGACAAGAGCAAGAAGAAACAGATCCGAATAGAACACGAGATCATCCTAGTTAGACAAATAGAAAGTAACCTCTGTAATCAGAACAGAACACTTCCTATGAATCCAACTAGGATTAGAAACCATAGCTCTGGCTCTTTTCCTCTTATAAAAAGGAGCCAGAGCACCCTCTTTTGTAATAGAGAAAACAAACGAACAACACACAATCATACACCAATCCAACGCAAAAGGCCAAGACCGACTGGAGTAGAGCTTTTACTCGACGACGAGAGCTCGAACCAGGATAAACCGTGTGTCTCTTGCGTGAAACCGCCGAGTTCTAGTCGTTCGCCGAGGTCCGAATCAAGCGCTCACGGGAACCCCGTGGCGGGCTATCGATGGTCAAACACCGACAATGGTTCACTTTGGAGTTAGCATATTTGTAAAAAGGAGTGAAGGAGAAGTGTGCGAGAAAGATCCCTTGGGTCTCTCTCCTCCTACCAAGCTTGCGAGGCGCAGAATTCACCAAAGTTTTGAGCGACCAAACACTGGTCGGCGAGGGCCGGACACGTTCGGTGCTTAATCCAGGGTCGGGCGGATTTACTGCCTCGATCGGACGCTTAGTGAAAGAGTGACCGGACACGCCCGGTGCCATGTCCGGTCGGCGTGATGTGGCGTTGGCAAGAGTGAATAGAGAGGACCAGACACTAGTGGAGTCCAGTCAACAAAACCCCTAGTTTTGCACCTCTCTGGGAATTGGCCGGACTCGATGAATACGGACGGTAGTACACGTTGAGCTTGAAGAGTGGCCAAGCGATATGACCCGAATGCATCCAATCGGATTCGAGCGGCACGTCCGTCCATTTGCGTAGTGAGCCCAATGAAGGGGACAATGGCTCCTTTCTTCTTGTCTCTATAAATAGGAGTGTTAGCCAGGTCCTATGAAAGGCCCTAAATGGCTAGAGGGAGTGAATAGTCTAATTAAAAATTATAAAAATATATAAGAGAACATTGTTAGTATAATAAAAGGCGTAAATGCGGTTTACTCTAGCTCTACATGTTAGGCAAGCCATCTAATGACAATTCTAGTGAGCTATGATCTCTATCTCACACATAAAAACGACTAAGTTGCTACTCAACTCCTAGGTGAGCAAGATAGAGAGCTAAGCTATACTACTACTATCACTAGAACAAGAATGAAACAAGGTAAATTAAGTGATAGCAAGAATGTTCTTTGGCACCAGACAAGAGATGAATATATCAATCAAAATATGAACACTAAGAATATGACAATGTGACACAATAACTTTTCTCTCAAAGTTCACGTGCTTGCCGGCACGCTAGTCCCCATTGTGTCAACCACCACTTGGTGTTGCGCGAGCTAATAGGCTTCCAATACCAAACCCTCCCTGGGTGCCGCAAGCAACTACCCACAACTGAGGTAACTCAATGATATGGGCAATTTACTAGAGTCACCTTTAGTGAATCTCCCACGGGGAATAGGCATAAGAACCACTCACAAATCAACCGGAGCCCACCCTAATAATCTCCAACTTGTGCCGGACCTCCACCGAAGCTCCAAGCCATCTAGGTGGCGGAAACCACCAAGTGTAACAAGCAATCCCCACTCTCAACGATAGAGTGCATGAAGGACCACTCTCAATCTTACTTTGGATGCACAATCAAGTAAGAGAATGAGTGGGAGAATCTAAGTTTGTCTTAGCTCACAAGGATATATCACCAATGAAAACACCTAAGAGAGTGAGCTAGAGCCGGCCACCAAGCTTATATAGAAGGGCCACCCCCTCACTCAACCATTATCTCTACGCAGGCCGACCGGACGCATGCCACAGGGTGATCGGACGCATATGGCCAGCGTCTGGTTGCCCATTAACGGCCAAGTGAACTGGCCGTTTGAAACTCCACGTTCACACGCAACGGCTAATCCCACGAACTCGCTGAGCTGCACTGACTAGACGTGGGTCCGATCACTGGCCGGACGATCAGACACCACGAATCCAGTTAATTCTATAGGGGGTTTTTCGTGATCGGGCGCGTCTGATCACCACTAACCGAACGCCTCGTGAGTCTGGTCGCTTCCCTAGCCTTCTCGCATGCTTGCGGCAGTATGACCGGACTCTCCACCGGAGCATCGTCCGGTCGGCTCTCCTCCATCGGAGTCCGGTCACAACTTAGAGAGCTCTCAGAAAGCTTTCAGAGGTGACCGGATGCGTCCGATCGAGCCAAGACCAGCGTTCGGTCACTACAGTCTTCTCTGAAAATCTCTGAATCCTGCCTCCCAAACTCAGTAGGAGAAGCTTCAGAAAGAAAGGAATTTGGAGTCTAATATACTGTAAGAATTCTCCGCACGTTACCGTAGGTATCCAAGAGAAAATACATATAGATTTAGATGTATTGGTAATGCATGTACACTTATAAATTTGTGATATAAGTAAATCAAACTTCAACTATAGGAGGTAAGAATCACGAAATCAGTGCGGTTTAAATATATCAAAATATATTCAGCAAGAAAATATGACTGATATATGTTTTTGAGAGAAACTTATAATTTGCAGATGCAACAACTGAATATATAGATGTAGTCCTGTGAAAAAATCGGATTCATAAGGCAAGGAGAAAAGCTAACAGGAAAGTGGGATAGTGGCACACCATATATAGAAACATAGAATGCCTGATTAGCGACTGCGGCGAGGAAAGAAGAATAGCTGCATATACCGATAAAAATACTCGTGATCTCAATTTACGACAAACAATACATTAGCCAGCGGCACAAACTGTAGTGCATGAGGATCGTCCAACAGATATGTAGCATGTGGCAGTATGTCTTGTGATCATCGTAAGATTGGAACAGATCAGAGAAAGTGTGGTTGGAAGAGAAGATTGATGATGCTCGTCTGAGATCATAGCTTGGAGTATAGCTCAAACATAAATAGGAGGGCATCAAACTGGATCAGCTGATCGATTGCTCTGGCTCTTCGTTAGCTGTTTACTTTATTACAAACGAAAGTGGAGTGGACCAAGTTACTCCTATATGGGAAGGACCTGAGTTTAATGCTGGACATAACGGAGAAGGTGTAGTGTGAAAGCTTTGTTGCGTCTTGAACGTAGAGTTGAATTGGAAAAGAAAATGGTGCCTCTTCATTACTTGAAGTTAATGCAATTCCGAGTGCGTGGGCCAACAAATGCAAAGTGTCTCAACTTACTGATTTGGTGAGGTTCTCATGATGATGTGGCCTCACAAAATTACCGAAAATATAGTACAGTTTTGCTTTATTAGTTTTTTTTGACAAATTATTAGAGTTTATTAGGACGCTGGTTACGTTAAACCGGGGCACCTTGCCGAGCGAGCGGCCTAGGCATGGATGGTCTTCTCGTCAGACGGGCTGGCCATGCCATGCCTAGATCGGGCCAAAACTGCGTGCCATGGGCCGTGTCCATGGCCCTCAGGCATATGGCCATCTGTACTGCCGCCGCCCCACCAAAATAGCTACAGTAGCAGCCTAGCCCTAGCACTCCACCTCGCGGCGGGCTCTTCTTTTCGTCTCGCGTTTTTGGCTTCCCGAAACGGCAGCAAACCCGCACCCCGTGGAGATGGCCCACCTCGGCGCCTCCGCGTCCGCCGGCGTCGCCGGCGAGGAAGCCTTCTGGACCGCGTGCCCGCACTGCTGCTACGTGCACTCATTCCCGCGTCTTTACCTTGGGCGCCGCCTCCGCTGCCCGACCCCGGCCTGCCGCCGCGCCTTCCCCGCCACCGAGCTCCCCGCGGCGCCGCCTGTCGTCCCTGGCGCTGACATGTACTTCTGCACCTGGGCATTCTTTCCTCTAGGCCCGGCCGTCACCGCCGACAGTTGGGTGCCCTTCACCACATTCCATCCCTTCAATCCCCCGCCATCACCCTCCCCCGCCCCAAACCCCGCGGCCGCCGCATCCGCCGACACGCCGTCCCGCGCAGGCCCGACTTCCAGGAGGAAGGTGGGCGTGTGTTTCAAGGGCAGGGCACGAGCTCAGGCGGAGGAAGAGGAAGAGGAAGAGGCCGCAGCCGTCATCGATCTCGAGGTCGAGCCCGAGGCAGGTGGGCTCGGGGAGCAATACGACAGCGACATCGCCATCAACGAGACTGTGGACCTCAGCGAGTTGGGCTTCCGCGTCGACGAGATGGGGGTCCTCCACGGTTTGCCGTGACCGATCGAGGGAAGATGAAGGGAAGGTTGTGCCTTTTGATCGTAATCTTGCTCTTGTTAATTCTGCCTACTTACTAACAGCTGAGCTGGGTAGATGGTTGGTTGGGAAACTTTTTAAACCGCGCTATCAAATAGGCGTGCTTTTGTGTATGCTTATTCTAGTGTCAGATGGAAATGTAGGGCTTTTAGTGCTTTGAAGTCAGACATGCTGAATGTGGTTCCTTGGAGGTGCAAAGTGGGGGTCCACACCTTGCTATGAACTTATGAATGACTTTGTTTATTGCTGTGTTAACTGTGTGAAGTCTTACTCTTATTTTGTGCCTGGTTTCGTCCGACGGTACTGTTATCTTGAGTTTGATACCTATTTTGATTACTGTTGGTTTTGCTGAAAATGAAATGTGAAGTAATGATGCTTGGTACTGCTCAAGTGCCTGGTGTATGGTCTTTCTTTTGAAAAAGATTCTATGAAGTTGGGACCACATTTTTTTTTTTTCAATGCAGAGGGGTTGCTGCTAGGTGCTATCTAATTGCCTTATGTTTAATCAGAGTGAATGCTTAAGATATTTGGCACCATTTTAGTTTCATGTTCTCTCTGGTTTCACCTTGAAAGTTAAAATTTAAAATGGATATTCAAGATCCCCACCTTATGGAATTGGCAATTTGATATTCTGATTGGCGATGGCAATGCAAAATGTGGCTCCCTTTGTTTGGATTTGGAGGTGTAAAGTGGGATCCATGCCTTGCTAAGAAGTTTGGTTAATATATGTTAATCTATGTGAAATCATAGTCTCCTGTGCCTGGTTTCCTCCAACTGGAGTATTATCTGGAGGATATCCTTTTAATTGTTGTTAATTTTTTTTCTGAAAATGAACTATGAAGTAATGATTCTTGGTCCTGCTCAATTGCCTTATATATGGGCTCTCTCATGCAGAAGTTAGAGGCAATTGATAGAACTTGATGTTCAGAGTGAAATGCTTATGATTTTTGGCACCATTTTCGTTTCATGTTCTCTGGCTGTATCATCATCTCATGGAACTGACAGATTTGATTTGTTACAGAATCATGTAGTGTTACTTCATATTGCCTACATGCAAACATACAGACTATACCTACCCGTGCAGGCTTCAGATCAGTTTATATCTCTGCTTTACTTACCCTCTTGTTACATAGCATTGAACATTTTATTTCCCTTTTACACTGAAGTTCATAAAGTGTATTGATGTCCATATTGATGTCCATGTTTATGGCTTCCCATGGGTGCTCCTTTTATTAGTCCAATTTGAACTAACCTTACCAGTAGATGTCAGTGATACTCTAACAGTGCACATTGGGCTGTTGGGCCCAAAAATTTCTGAGTATAATGAGTGTAACCGGATTTGTAGGCCTATAGTTGTTATCTGCATGATTATCTTTAATTTAGATTAATTTGTTTCTGAACATTGTCCTGAATTGTAGGCCCATAGTCTTAATCTGTTTGTTATCTGAAAATGCATGCTTGTTTCAGAGATACTAGTATGCTGTTGTGTGGGATCAAGAATTGGACAAGAATTTAGAAATCCCCAAAAGTCCCCCTCTATTAGGTTTTCCTGAACTTCTTGAAATTTTAATTAAAAGATGCTTTCTTTTTCAGTGTTTTCAGTTGGAATAGAAGATTTATGATTTGGCATAGCTGTAGTTTGAATTTCGCTTCAATCGAATCTGTTTTGGACAGCTTTTGTCAAAACCCATTGCAAGGTACTGCTGTTCTTCAGTTCTTTTTCAGTGAGGCCGGCTTTTCTGTTTCGGATCAGTGATAGCGAGTGAAAATCCATAGTTCTGGTTGAAACGTCTACTCGAGGTTTTTCAATCCAGGTCTCAGAGGCGTTACTTAGCTCCCTTGTATTTCACAGTGTCAGTTCGGTTCAGAGAAGTTGAAGCAGTAACAGGCAGAGCTGTTTTTATTTTCACCTTCTGACAGTAACCTGTTCGCCTTGTGTAGTCAGAAAATTCTCCACTGCATCTGGCTTGTAATCATTGTGTTTTTCCCTATTCAACAGCAAGATAGTCCATTTGCAGCTTGTCATTGGTCATCTCGGCAGGGAGTTATGATTGGAGATAGCAGCATCTCAAACATCAGAAAATAGCGGAGTTTCAGCAGCAGCTCCGGTTGCCTTCCAGTTCGCTTGTGCTCGGCTTCTTTGACGATTTCACTAGGAGCAGCATAACTGAATCATTTCAGCTCACTGAAGGAGCAGCTAATCGTTCAGCCTCCTTTCAGTTTAGTCAGCACTTTTGTTTGTTTTGCTGCTACATAGACTGAATCTCCTACAGTAGGAATGCAACCGATCAGTATTTACATTCAGAAATTTTGCACCAGCGTGCTGCCCTTTTTTTGTGTATAGTCACCACCAGCAATCACATGCTAATGATTACTATACTAGTACTTGAGCTAATTTGTTTGCTGAGACCAAAAATTAGAATAACAGTGCACAAACTTTTCCTTTTAATCTTTAATTCTTTCTGCCATTTTCTGTTTAGAGCCCTGTGTTAGCTGGTTAATTAGTGATTAATTAATTTGTACTTTATGGCCTTGCTTCCGCAATGCTATGAGATATTCCTCATTGTTCCAAGGGCCGACACTACTCTAGTAGGTGTGTATGATTTTTTGTCGAATAGTCACATTATTTTGCTACCTGACCGACCCTTCATCAATTATTCGCTCGTCGATTGCATTTCAATTTTTCACATATATAGCCATCAGCCATCGCTTATCTCGCTCTTTGCTTGGCCCTCTTTATTTTGTAGAAACAATTATTTTGTCCTCTCACCTTAATTTTCGCTGTCCTCATTGGAAAACTATCCATTCTTATCGTACATTTGTTTCTAACTAATTATAAAAAAAATCCCACAAATTGAGTTTCGAACCCATAAGCAAAGGCGGTATCACTGTTTCTAGCAGCCCTTTCCCTGCTCAAAGCTGTCCTTTTTTCTTCGTGAGTTGGGAGATCCCAAGGACCTCTTCGTCGCCACCACTGTTCTAATGGGCTGTTGATGGGCTTTCGATTTGTCGGAGACACTCAGGTCGCTTGCTGTTATAATTAATAACACAGACGCTCACAATACGCAGGTACACTCATCCCCTAAAACACATGTACGTAAAACCTACCCCTATAAGCACTTCTGAAGGGCTGAGTTCGGTAGATCTAGAGATTCTTGAAGTCAGCACAGGCACCTCGTCGTCGACGGGAACGTCGCTTACCATTTAAAGTATAACGCTAGTAAATCCTGAAATAAATCCAAAAAATACGATCACGCATGCCAAGTCGAGGACTTGAACTTGGATGGACAGATTCCACCACAAAAAACCTAACCAACTGATCTAGGATCAGTTCGCAGGTTGCCTGCTATTTTGCTTATGCATTGATTTTCAAAAGTTGCAACTGGTCTGCAGTACCTTGGTTCTTGTCACTCTGATTCAGTTTTGTTGCCTCTATAACTAGTCGTCCTGGAGATGCAATTTAAGTGCAACACATTTCCAGACTGCAACAACAGTAACAATAGGTAAGGTGGCTTCAGAGTAATAAGAGAAGAATCTCAAACTTTTTTTTATAATGGAAACAAATGTTCCGGCTTCAGCTTCGCAAAAAGAGAAGCATCAGACCAAGCTTATTATAAACTCACTTCAACCGAAACTCACATAGGTGCAAACTAGTTCCCAAGGCGATAACTAAAGTTCCAACCATTTGAAGCAAAAATAAACATGCCTTTTCACTCTAAAATTCTGCACACATCTTGGATAAGCATCTTATGTTCGTCCAACCGTTGCAATGAAGCCTAAAACTGAAGCCAGTATGTCGCTCCCCGAAGAGTACCTACAAAATGGTTTTTAGTTGACATTTATTAAACACCAAATCATATCTTGTGAGCCAAATAACCCAACAAAAGGCCGATGCATCTATCAATAATAAGAGATTATGTTTTGATGTCCCAGTAATTTATTGGTGACAAGTCTCTTTCAAGTCTTATGAAATTTGCTTCTAGGTAGTGTTTCTGCAAGACTGTAATTTGTTCTTGGTTATGTGCAAATCAAGAGCATTCAAGTATTATTTCTTTCCATCATGGGCTTAAGAAATTAAAAAGAAGACATTTGGAAGCTTTCACCAACGTTTCAATAGTGCCCAACTTCGCACTACATGCATTAGCATTAGTATTTCTTTATACTTCTTGGGACGAAGCTATTAAAAAGCCTAAGGGCTCAAAACTTCAACCCTCCAAAAATACGAGAGGGTGAAGCAAACGAAAAGTCTAAGGGCTTAAGACTTCGACCCTCCATAAATATGACAGGATGAAGCAAACGAAAAGCCAAGTGTTAAGACTTCGGCCCTCCAAAAATATGAGGACGAAGCAAACGAAAAGCCTAAGGGCTTATGACTTCGACCCTCTAAAAATATAAGGGCGAAGCAAATGAAAAGTCTAAGGACTTAAGACTTTGACCCTTCAAAAATACGCGAGCGCAAAGATAAATGAAAAGCCTTAGGGCTCAAAACTTTGACCCTTCGAAAATACATGAGGACAAAGCTAAATAAAAAAGCCCAAGACTTTGGCCCTCCTAAGATACTCTAGGTCGAAGCTAAATAAAATGTCATTCTATTCTTTTTTATGCGAACGCATCTATTATAGGCATCATGATATTTGTCCAAAACTTCAATTCACTATAAGTGCACAGAGTATGGATTGAAAAGGGCGCCTTAGCACCGTAAGACCCCCGATATTGGCAAAAACATATTCAATGAGATCAAAACTAGTCTGCGATTACTGATTGCCTTCTGCATTTCCTTTCGATATCTATGTACACAACCGCACAAAGACGAGAAGAGCACAATGGTAAAGGGTATCCAAACAGAACGATCAAGAGCCAAAACGCTCTATTTGCCTTTTGGTAGCATGAGCTGCATCTGCAGCGACGGTAAATTTATCAGCAATGCTTAAGTAGAACTATTTCACAACTGAAAATATTGTCGTTTACAACTATATATAGACTAAGCATTAATTTGAAGTCCCCTGTCAACACTATTCATATCCAAGTCATATTCTCGCTTGCTCCATTTGTGTATGATGATGTCTCGTTCTACTCTTGCACATTAGCTTGCTCTGTCTCACAATACCATAACTCTTTGATATATATTGAAAGCATCTAGGCCCCTAGTGGGTTTCGGTGATTAATGACAACGTTAAATTACTGTGACTAACGTGTGTTTTGCAGAAACAGTTTGAGTTAGGTCACGGTAATGGTGGTTGATTGGGCAATCAATGGTTTTCATGCCCCGACGATCGAGATCGTTTTCGGTTTTCAAAGGATGGACGACAAGGTTAAGGACGGCTAGTTCTAAGTGTCGATTGGTGTTGGAGAGACATTTAGAGTAGCTAGGACTTTGTTTTTATCTTTGGCCATACTATTAAGAGGGGTTTGAATGGGTAACTTGACCTAGGTGAGTCTAGTGAGTTAGGTGTGGTGCACACTTGTTCTTTCTAGTCCTAGGAAGCCCTAGAATTGGCCCAAAGATCAGCTAAGTCGAAACCATGCGAGAGGTCGCGAAAACGGAAGTCATACGAGCCATTTTGGCTCGACCGGACGCTGGCACATAACTGACCGGACGGCGTCCGGCCGCTGTATGTGAGGTGCCCGAGTGACCGACACGCCCCTCGGCGGTGGACCGACGGCCCTCCGGTGCCATCGGTGTGCGGTCCATGTTGGACCGACGCTGAGTCGGCAAGACCGACCGGACGCTGGGATCAGGGCGTCCGGTCACAACTCAGAGAGGTCCAGAGAGGGAAAAATCTGACCGGACGCGTCCGGTCATTGTGGACCGGACTCTGACACGCGTCCGATCAGCGTGACGCACAGCAGGTACAGTAGCCGTTAGACGACGACCGGACGCGTCCGGTCGCCCCGACGGACGCGTCCGGTCGACCTTAAAACTGCCTGAAATACCTCTTCGTGTGGGGGGTTTGTGTGTGGGGGGTATAAATACTCCCTTACCTCATTCAATTGAGGTCTCTTGCTCATTCCAACAAATGAAGAACACCTTGTGAGTGCTTGAGAGTGCAAGAGCCCTAGTGAGGTTGAGAGATTTGCTAATCCATTGCTTAGGACCTCATTAGTGGAAAGAGAGTAGCAAGTGTGCATCCACTCATCTCATTAGGCTTGTCTTGGTCAAGTGAGAGTTCTTGCTTATTACTCTTGGTGATCGGCATCACCTAGACGGCTCGGTGGCGATTGGGAGCATGGTGATCATCCGGTGGTGATTGTGGATGGCCCATCTCATCTTGTGAGCGGTTTTGGGGGATTCACCGCGTCGGAGTGACGAAGAATCATCCCGTAGAGAGCACTTGGTCCTTGCGAGGATCAAGGGGGAGCTACACCCTTGCGCGGGTGCTCCAACGAGGACTAGTGGGGAGTGCCGACTCTCCGATACCTCGGGAAAACATCGCCGCGTTCCTCTCCTTCTCTTTACTTTGAGCATTTACATTCTCGCAATTACTTCTTGTATTTACATTGCTAGAATTGCCATGCTAGAGTAGGGTTTGGAACCTAGGGAGCAAAACTTTTGTGTCTAGAAGTCATAGAACACACATTAGGCACTAGGGGTGAAATGGGCTAGCGATAGGTTATTACCGCTGCGATTAAAATTTAGAAAAGCCCAATTCACCCCCCTCTTGGGCATCTTGATCCTTTCAATTGGTATCAGAGCCTCGTGCTCTTGATTTAGGCTTAACCGCCTAGAGAAAAGATGACCGGAGGGAATGGACCTCCCCCCATGTTCGAGGGCGATGACTTTCCTTATTGGAAAATTCGCATGGAAGCGTATCTAGAGGCCGAAGACCTTAATGCGCTTAAAGCCGCCACTCAAGGTTTCCCAAAACCTAAGGATGCCGCACGCCTCACACAAGATGAGGAAAACAATGAGAAGTGGAATGCAAAGGCCAAAAACATCATCTTTAGAGGTCTTTGCAAAGATGTGTTCAACCGGGTCCGGAACCACAAAAATGCCCATGAGCTTTGGGAAAATCTTTGTGCGCTCCATGAGGGAACCAAGAGTGAGCGTGAGGAACGCTATCATCTTGTTATGCAAAAGCTTAATTCATTTGCCATGCTTCCTCATGAGAATGCTAATGAAATGTACTCTCGCTTGAATGTTATTGTAGAGGAGCTCAATGGACTTGGACTCACACAAATGTCACCATCCGATGTTGTGAGAAAGATCTTGAGTGTCCTTCCAATTGACAAGTATGGTCATATTGTCACGGTGCTTCATCAAGGTGATCTTTCCACCGCTACACCAACCCAAGTCTTGGGAAAGATCAATGCACATGAGATGTACATGCACATTACTCCCAAGAAAGCTCTTCCTCCACCAAGAAGAAAGACTTGGCATTCAAGGCTAGTCAAGAGAAGAAGAGCAAAGGCAAAGCTATTGAGATTAGTCTTGCAAGCTCAAGTGATGATGAAGATGATGATGCAAACATTGCACTCATGGTGAGGAAGACCACAAAGATGCTTAAGAAGCTTAACAAGAGTGGTGTCAAGTTTGACTCCAAGAAGAAGAAGTTCTTCACAAGTAGCAAGAGAAAGCCCATCTCCGAAATGGATTGCTACAATTGCGGTGAACTTGGCCATCTTGCTCATCAATGTCCGAAGCCCAAGAAAGACAAGCACAAGAACAAGTTCAAGGGCAAGAAGGATGATTCAAGTGATGATGATGATGATGAGAAGAAGAAAGATAAGCCATACAAGAGGAAAGATTGGAAGAAGAACAAGTTCCACAAGAAGAAGGGTGGCAAGGCTTATATCGTTGGTGATTGGCTCACCGACATTGAATCATCAAGTGGTGGATCATCCGACGATAGTGATGATGAGAAAGAGAAGGTGGCCGCTCTAGTTATTGGGACTTCACTACCTCCACCACCATCATCCCCTACACACCTATGCCTTATGGCTAAAGGTGATCGGAAGGTACAAAACCCCCATGATGATAGTGATGATGATTGTGGTAGTGATAGTGACAATGAATTTGAAGCACCTTCATATGATGAACTTGTCACCTTGCTTAATGATTACTCTAAAATCATTAGAAAGACAAGAGCTAAAAATGAAAAGCTAAAACTTGAGAATGAGTCTCTTCTTGCTAAATATGACATAGCCGAGAAAGCTAGTGATGAGCTTAGAGAAGAAAACAAGGTTGTGTCATCTTCACTCAAGGAGCTCAAACAATCCCTAAAAGATTAGAGCAAAACATGATAAACTTAAGGAGATACACAATGAGCTCAACACTAGATACAACTTGCTTAAGGAAGAGTACACAACTCTCAAAGTTAACCATGATAACCTTATGCTTTCATATGATCTTTTATCCGATGAGACACATGATGCTACTAACCATGTTGTTAAGATTGATATAGCCACATCATGTGATGACTTGATTGTTGAGAGCATTGAGCAAGGTTCTAGTGGCAAAGGTAAGCAAGTTGTTGTGGCCGAGCATTATGATGATTATGTCAAGATCAAGAATGAGAATGCAAAGCTAAAGCAAGATCTTGAGAAGCTTTCATCTACCAACACCATTGTCATTGAGTCTCAAGAATGCAACAATGAGATTGATCAAGAGATTGAGTCACTCAAAGAGGAAATCAAAAGGCTAAACTTTGAGAAGAGTTGTGCATTTGGTGCAACAAAAGTTGATCATGATGTAGAGAAGCTAAAGGAAGAAAACAAGCAACTCAAGTTAGAGAAGGATCACTTGAAAGTTGGATTGCAAAAGTTCTCTCGAGGCAACTATCTTCAAAGCGAGCTACTCATGAACACCGTCATGAAGATGGATAGAAGTGGTATTGGTTTCTTGGCTCAACAAGAGAAGAAAGTTAAAGCTCAACAACATCACAATCCAAAGCCCAAGCCCAAAAGATGCTTTGAGTGTGGTCAAGAAGGACACTTTGCTCATGAGTGTGAAACTCCACCACCACAACCCTTGCCCAAGCATGCTAGACCCTTTGCCTTCGATGCTCATTACATCCTTAGAAAGAATGAAATTGGAAAAGTTAAGGTCATGTTCTTAGGTCCTCCCAACAAGAATAGACCTAGACAAATTTGGGTTGCAAAGTCACTAGTTGAGAAAGTCAAGGGCCCCTCTCAAGTTTGGGTCCCTAAACATCAAGCTTGATCTCTTGTGTGTGTAGGTGAACTACAAGACCGGTGGAAGTCATTGGGTTATTGATAGTGGTTGCACTCAACATATGACCGGT
This sequence comes from Chrysopogon serrulatus, assembly GCA_015844335.1. Lineage (NCBI taxonomy): Eukaryota > Viridiplantae > Streptophyta > Magnoliopsida > Poales > Poaceae > Chrysopogon > Chrysopogon serrulatus. The sequence continues at coordinate 93,782 of JADLZL010004507.1, read as the reverse complement.
GATCCTCGTATGTTCACCTCACTAGATGAAGGAGTTGATAATCAAGAGAAGATTACATTTGGAGACAACTCAAAAGGCAAAGTACAAGGGTTGGGGAAGATTGCTATATCAAATGATCATTCAATATCAAATGTCCTTCTTGTTGCATCATTGAGCTTCAACTTGCTATCCGTTGGTCAATTGTGTGATCTTGGCTTTGAATGCTTATTCACCGAGAAGGAAGTGGTTGTGTCAAATAAAGATGATCATCAAGTGATTTTCAAGGGTTTTAGATACAACAATCTCTATCTAGTTGATTTCTCCTCCGAAGATGCAAACTTGAAGACTTGCTTATTCACGAAGACATCACTTGGTTGGTTATGGCATAGGAGGCTTGCTCATGTTGGAATGAACACTCTCAAGAAGCTATTGAAGAAGGAAATGGTTAGAGGTTTAAAGGATGTTGTATTTGAGAAGGATAAGCTTTGTAGTGCATGTCAAGCCGGCAAGCAAGTTGCCAACACTCATCCCTCCAAAGCATTCATGTCAACATCCAAAGTGCTTGAGTTACTTCACATGGACTTATTTGGACCTACAACCTACAAGAGCTTGGGAGGCAATCTATATTGTCTAGTGATTGTTGATGACTATTCAAGATACACATGGGTATTCTTTCTTCATGACAAATCCGAAGCCACTCCATCATTCAAGAAGTTTGCCAAGAGAGCACAAAATGAATTTGAGACCAAGATCAAGAAGATAAGAAGTGACAATGGGAAAGAGTTTAACAACACAAACATAGAAGAATATTGTGATGAAGTTGGGATCAAGCATGAAGTCTCTTCAACTTACACTCCGCAACAAAATGGTGTAGTAGAGAGGAAGAACCGGACATTAATCACCCTTGCAAGAACTATGCTTGATGAGTACAACACACCGGAGAGGTTTTGGGCCGAAGCTATCAACACCGCATGCTATGCGGCCAATAGATTGTTCCCTCACCGGTGGTTCAACAAGACTCCATATGAATTGCTCAATGGGAAGAAGCCGGATATCTCTTTCTTCCGGGTGTTTGGTTGCAAATGCTACATTTACAATAAGCGGCAACACCTAGGGAAGTTTCAAAGACGTTGTGATATTGGCTTTCTTGTTGGTTACTCATTGAAGTCCAAAGCATATCGAGTATTCAACCATGCCACCGGTATGGTAGAGGAAACATATGATGTGGAATTCGATGAATCTAACGGCTCCCAAGGAGCACATGAGAATCTTGATGATGTAGGTGATGAACCATTGAGGGAGGCTATGAAGAATATTCCAACCGGAGACATCAAGCCTAAGGAGGATGAAGATGAAGTGCAAGTGATTGATCAACCTTCTTCATCCCAAGTGCCACAAGATGATGACAAAGATGGGAGAGATCCAAATGAAGATACTCACATCTCCCATCAAGATAGAGTGGCACAAGCTCAAGATGTTGATGCTCCACAACCTCCTCCCCAAGTGGTTGATAGAAGGACAACTCCTCTACTCCAAGCACATCCTCAAGATCTCATCATCGGAAGTCCATCAAGGGGTGTAATGACTCGCTTTCAAAAATATGCATCATTTATTGAACATCACTCTTTTGTCTCTTGCATTGAGCCTACTAGCATAGATGAAGCTCTCCAAGATCCGGATTGGGTGAATGCCATGCACGAAGAGTTGAACAACTTCACCCGAAACCAAGTTTGGACACTTGAAGAGCGACCCAAAGGTGCAAGAGTCATTGGAACAAAATGGGTGTTCCGCAACAAGCAAGATGATCAAGGTGTAATCGTGAGGAACAAGGCAAGACTAGTGGCAAAGGGGTTTTCTCAAGTTGAAGGCTTGGATTTTGGAGAGACCTTTGCACCGGTTGCAAGGCTTGAAGCCATTCGTATCCTCCTTGCATATGCATCTAATCACAACATTAAACTCTTTCAAATGGATGTGAAAAGTGCATTTTTAAATGGCTTCATAAATGAACTAGTCTATGTTGATCAACCTCCCGGGTTTGAAGACCCTAGATATCCTAATCATGTTTATAGGTTGTCCAAGGCATTATATGGGCTAAAGCAAGCCCCAAGAGCTTGGTATGAGTGCCTTCGGGACTTCCTTATTGAGAAGGGCTTCAAAATTGGGACGGTGGACACCACACTATTCACCAAGAAGCTTAATGGAGATATCTTCATTTGTCAAGTCTATGTCGATGATATCATATTTGGCTCAACAAATGAAGACTATTGCAAAGAGTTTGGTGATTTGATGTCGAAGGAATTCGAGATGTCTATGATTGGAGAGCTTACATTCTTTCTTGGTTTTCAAGTGAAGCAAATGAGAGAAGGGAATTTCATCTCTCAAGAAAAGTATACCAAGGATCTTCTCAAGAGGTTCAATATGGATGAATGTAAGCCCATCAAGACTCCAATGCCATCAAATGGACATCTTGACCTAGATGAGGGAGGTAACCCGGTTGACCAAACTCTCTACCGTTCTATGATTGGTAGTTTGTTATACTTGACCGCATCTAGGCCCGATATCATGTTTAGTGTGTGTATGTGTGCTAGATTCCAAGCTAACCCTAAGGAGGCTCACTTAGTTGCCGTAAAAAGAATCCTTAGGTACCTTAAGCACACACCAAGCATTGGCCTTTGGTATCCCAAAGGAGCTAGTTTTAATCTTGTGGGCTATTCGATTCGGATTATGCCGGTTGCAAAATCGATAGGAAAAGCACATCCGGAGGGTGCCATTTGCTTGGTAGATCACTAGTGTCTTGGTCCTCAAAGAAGCAAAATAGTGTGGCTTTGTCAACCGCCGAGGCGGAATACATAGCCGCGGGGAGCTTGTTGTGCACAAATCCTTTATATGATGCAAACCCTTCTAGACTATGGTGTAGTTCTAAAAGGGGTACCTTTGTTGTGTGATAATGAGAGTGCCGTAAAAACTTGCTAACAACCCGGTTCAACACTCTCGCACTAAGCACATCGATATCCGTCATCACTTCCTTAGAGATCATGTTGCAAAAGGAGATATATCTTTAGAGGGAGTAAGGACGGAAGATCAATTGGCGGATATCTTCACAAAACCTTTAGATGAAGCACGCGGTTTGCAAGTTGAGGAATGAGCTTAATGTTCTTGATCTAAGTAACTTCACTAAAAGATGAGCTTGTGTTGTCGGTTTGCATTGCATATGTAATATAAACATGTCTAATATATGTATTGCACGTAGAGCTTGACTAACTTGGTTAAGATAACCGCCCCAAAAGCGTGTGAAGAAGCAACCAAGGACAAACTTGACAAGCGACTAGATTCAATTTCAAGTATTGCATTGCATATGCATGTGTGTTTGTTTTGTCGTTTCTTTTCGGTTAAGTTTGAGCATCCGCTGTGTTCGCCCCACCGATAGGGGGAGCATTTGACGCTTCCATTGGTTATGTACCCTATTTGGGGGCCATACGATGTCTCCTCGTTCGCTTTTATTGCTTATTTTTGTTAAAATGCATATAGCCTAAGGCAAAATATTTGCAAAATTGAGGGTTTGAGAGAGGCATCTCACACCAGTCCCAATTTGGTGTTTATTTGGATCTTACAAAGTTGGGACAAGGTTGGGAAAGTTCGGCGCGAAGAAATCAAAGAAGAAACAAGACTCGAGGTGCACCGGACGCTGCACCGGACCCTGGACCGGACTCTGGATCGGCGCGTCCGGTCAGTTCAAAATGGAGATTTGGCACCGGACTGTCCGGTCATTCCAGGAAGCCGAGCGTCCGGTCGTGTTTGGGAGGTCACCGGACTCCGAGGAGCGTCCGGTCGGGAGCAACGACGCCGTCCGGTCAAATTTGACCGTTCGGAGCTCTCTATGTAGCCACCGACGCCGCTTGTTCTAGCGTCCGGTCGACCAATGGACGCGTCCCGGTCGCCACTTAATCGGCGCAGTGAACTCTTCTTATGACACGCGGGGCCCGCACCCTTTCCTTTCTTCTTCTTTCTCTCGCCCGCGCCCGGTTTCTCCTTCCCGACCCCGAACCGCCGCCCCGCTGACCCTCCGACCTCCTCCGGCGCGCCGCCCGTGCCCTTCCAGCGCCGCCGCCACCTCTGCTCGCCGCCTCCACACGCTCGGGCGCCGCCGCCCGCCCTCTTCTCGCTGCACACCACCACCGCCGCCTCGCCAAACCCTAGCACCGCCACTTTTGCCTCCTTCAGCCGCCGGGATCGTCCCACCACCGCAGAACCGCCTACGACCTTGTCTTTCCCTTCCCGGCGCCTCGCATTCCTCCTTTCCGCCGGCGATCTTCTTCCATTGGTGAGCAACCGCCCCGCCCGTCATGTGTTCGACGAAATGCCACAAGTGACTCCCTTTCACTTCTTCACTGCACTGTTCTTCAATTTCCTTTCCCTTGATCTTGCAGTGATCCTCCGTGGTGTGGTGCCCCCGCCGTGTCGTTCTTCTTACCTTTTCGCAGGTTCCTCGTCGTTCCCAAGGTAGCAAGCCACTCCTCCTATCTTATCTCCTTGCTTGCTTCTGTTAGGAATTCTCGCATCCCTAGTTACTATAATTGCTTATATACATCGCTCTTATTCCATCTATGCAGCGAGTCGAGTCGGTTGGGTTCTTTTTGCTTGACCGTGACAGTTTAGCAGTGGCAGTCGAACTCGGGGCCAAGCCCGCGAGTATGGAACAGAGGCCAAGCCTCTTAAGTGCGGTGGTTCTTGATCTTGATCGATGGCGGTGTGTCTCGGCGGCAAGGGGAGCTTGTTTGATTTGGCAGTGGTTCTCGACAGTTGGCCTTACAGTTGATCAGTGGTTCTTGACAGTTTGTCTTGCAGTTGATTCTTGGCAGTGGTTCTTTGATTGGCATTCATGGCACGTTGCAAGAACGTCGGTGGTGGTCCCGCTCCGCCTCCTCCGCCACCCCCTCCTCCACCTCCTCGGGGAGAAGGGGCAAGGCGAAGGTTTCCGGCAAGAAGAAGCGCAAGCGGACGACCACACAGACGAGAGACTTTCTAGCGATAGCGACGCCAGCAAAGACTTGCGAGAGAGGTGGTACTCGTGGCGGCGAGGATCGATGAGCCAGACCCGGCTTCGGTGGCTCGTGCCCTTCGCCGCTCCTACTCCTCACGACCCACCGTGCACTGTGCAGATCGGGGGTGTGCGTTACCGAGTCTCCGACCTACCCCCCGACCTTGGTGTCGAGACAGGCGATTCCACTCGGGCAGAGGCGGCGAGGCAGCGGCGAGGCGAGGCGGCGGCGGCGAGGAGCCCGAGGACACCGAGGAGCAGCCCGAGAGCCCACCACGTCGTCGTTCTCCGCACGCACTCGCTCTCGAGTCACTCCTAGAGTTGAGACCCAGCGTCGTGGTGGACGCCCTCCTCTGCCGAGCCCCGTGTTCCCCGCTCCGGTTGTACACATAGACTTGCGGGCCGCCAATGCCCGTCGAGTTCGGGACCTGCGGTGTGTGGACTTTGACCGGTGGTTTCCACCGCAAATACGTGACCCCAGGGCAGCAGGGGCTTTTACACAGTGCTTCAGGGAGGATTTTTACTGAGCTTACCAAGGACTTGAGATCGGGCCTCACGAGTGTGCCCGCTGAGCGAGTTGTTTTAGGTGGTGGAGACGCGGATCGAGCTTCACTCACTTACCTCCCTAGCTTGGCGGACCTTGATCGGCTTACGGGAGCGTACGTGGACTCTTGGGTGCGTGAGTTCTACGCTACTCTTTGGATCGACCCAGGTCACACATTCATTCACTTCACCTTCCGTGGCCAGCCGTGGGGACTCTCTACCATCCTCGTGCTCACGAGCTTCTTGGCACGACACCGTCAGAGACTCGCCTTCACCAGTCCTGCTACAGTGACACGGAGCCTCCTCGTCGCCCTCACGGTGGAGAGGACCTGCCTATTGAGAAGGCCCGCAGGATCTTCAGGGAGCCGTTCGGACCGGGCTCGAGCCGTCTACCTAGGGATCTCACCCCTACGGCCCGTGTCCTGAACGAGGTGATGAGACGGACACTTCTGCCGGAGGATTGGCAACGGGGAGGCGATCACGAAGGTTCAGCGGTGGCTTGTCTACTTCCTTGCTTCCGCAGGCGCTTTTGACATCCGGGATGTCATTGTTTCGAGAGATGGAGGACACTATCACCGAGGGATTCAAGGCAGCGCCCGACAAATTTGCCGTTTGCTCACTTGATCTGCAGGATCCTTCAGCGTCTGATCTCCCCGTTTCCTCCAGAGGCACTTGCTGAGTTCCAGCCGCACTACCACCTCCTTTCCGATTGTATAACATGACTCGGCTAGTTGGAGCCCGTCCGGCAACAGGGGCCACTCGTGCGCCCTGTCGGGTCGCGCCCCATCAAGGCAGACCGAGGAGCGGCGGGGCGAGGCCGTTGAGGCACTTGCTCAGGCCGAGCTTACACAGATGGAGACCGAGCCGGCTGATATTGCTGAGGATCTTCCTTCGGGACAGATTCAGGCGGTGACTACGCTCCACCTCCGAGGATGCCTCCACGTGCTCACGACGCCGAGGCCGGTGGTTCGAGCTCCAAAGGATAGTCCAGCGCTTCTTGCTATACTTGAGAGACTCTCACGGTCGTCGAACCAGACACGGACGAGAGCTTCGTCGGCTTCACCAGCGGCGGGCAGCCGACACTGCGGCGCTTCACGCCCGCCCGAGCGAGCTCCGGCGGCGAATGCCGAGCCCGGCTTGAGACTTCGAGGCTATCTTCCGTCGAACTTCGGCGGCGATCTCTTGACCTCCGGCGTCGATCGTTTGCCTTCATGGAGCACATGGTTCGGCACACTTTGGGGTTCACGCCTTTGACTTCACCGACTCGGCTCGGCGGACCTTCCGATTCTTCACTCCCGGCTCCCGCGATTCTGATCCGGCGGACTTGAGTCGAGGAGTATGCGCCCCGTTCAGCTCACCGCCCGGCGGTTTCCTCGGTGCCGGCTTCTCCGGGGGCGGGTACACACCGATTCGGACTGGCTTCACTCCACCTCCCTCGTCCTCGGTGCTTGTGACCCCACGAGCTCTCGGTGCCACTTACGGCGAGATCACCCGGTTTCCCCACTCCTCGGGGTTTCGGGGTGATTACGGTGACAGAGCTCCGATCACCACTACTACCGAGACTCACCCGTCGGTTTGCTTCTTCGAGCCTCCCTTGAGTCGGCCTCCTCCCACTCACTCCTGTACACGAGGCTACGGCTACATTCTTTGTTTACATTTCGGTGAGTACGCCTCCTCGAGCGATTTCACTTGAGGCTCCAATCCGCGAGACCATGATTGCTCCTACTCCGGTGGCGAGGCGCAGTACCGGTGTCGGCGGCTCCTACTTCTACTGAGCTTCCACCTTGAGCCCCGCTCGGTCGCCACTACCATCGAGACACCACACGACAGTGGCCGAGACCCAGACCGCTTCACCTCGAGACACACCTGGCGGGTCGAGACACAGAGGCTCGGCCAATGACGGCTCCCTCCTCCCAGACTACACTCGGTTTGAGCCGGCCGCCGCTCGTCCGGACCCGACTTCGTCTCAGTCCCACCTCCTCGGGAGCCTTAGGTTTTGGTGCTTGACGCCAAAGGGGGAGAGAGAGTCGAGTATGTGAGATAGGGGGAGCGTGTGAGGGGGGAGTTGCTTTCTTTTGATTTGTGTTACTCATGCATACTTGCATACATTCTTTACTTTCGTGCATCATGAGATACATGCTTTTGGTTGCTTTTGTGGATATGTGTTAGTTCATGTGATATGTGGTTTACTCATGACTTGTGCTCTCTACGTTTGATATATATACATATGCTTTGTCATGTCACATGTTGGTGCTCATTTGCTATGCTTTCACTTTTCATATTTTAAATGAGCTCCATGTTTCTTGTACTCGCACTTCATTCATATTCCATTGAGTACATGTTGGCTTGAATTATATAAGCTTATCTAACCCTTTTGTTCTTATTGTCAAAAAGCTTATATGATTCAAGTTCGTTGAAAACCTCAAAACCACTCTCATACTCGAGGTTGTTGTCATCAATCACCAAAAAGGGGGAGATTGAAAGCATCTAGGCCCCTAGTGGGTTTCGGTGATTAATGACAACGTTAAATTACTGTGACTAACGTGTGTTTTGCAGAAACAGTTTGAGTTAGGTCACGGTAATGGTGGTTGATTGGGCAATCAATGGTTTCATGCCCCGACGATCGAGATCGTTTTTCGTTTTCAAAGGATGGACGACAAGGTTAAGGGCGGCTAGTTCTAAGTGTCGATTGGTGTTGGAGAGACATTTAGAGTAGCTAGGACTTTGTTTTTATCTTTGGCCATACTATTAAGAGGGGTTTGAATGGGTAACTTGACCTAGGTGAGTCTAGTGAGTTAGGTGTGGTGCACACTTGTTCTTTCTAGTCCTAGGAAGCCCTAGAATTGGCCCAAAGATCAGCTAAGTCGAAACCATGCGAGAGGTCGCGAAAACGGAAGTCATACGAGCCATTTTGGCTCGACCGGACGCTGGCACATAACTGACCGGACGCGTCCGGTCAGTGTATGTGAGGTGCCCGAGTGACCGGACACTGCCCCTGGCAGTGGACCGGACGCTCCGGTGCCATCAGTGTGCGGTCCATGTTGGACCGGACGCTGGACAGCACCGACCGGACGCTGGGATCAGGGCGTCCGGTCACAACTCAGAGAGGTCCAGAGAGGGAAAATCTGACCGGACGCGTCCGGTCATTATGGACCGGACTCGACACGCGTCCGTCAGCGTGACGCCACGGCAGTGATAGCCGTTAGGCGACGACCGACGCTGCCCCGTCCGCCCGACGGACGCGTCCGGTCGACCTTAAAACCGCCTCGAAATACCTCTTCGTGTGGGGGTTTGTGTGGGGGGTATAAATACTCCCTTACCTCATTCAATTGAGGTCTCTTGCTCATTCCAACAAATTGAAGAACACCTTGTGAGTGCTTGAGAGTGCAAGAGCCCTAGTGAGGTTGAGAGATTTGCTAATCCATTGCTTAGGACCTCATTAGTGGAAAGAGAGTAGCAAGTGTGCATCCACTCATCTCATTAGGCTTGTCTTGGTCAAGTGAGAGTTCTTGCTTATTACTCTTGGTGATCGGCATCACCTAGACGGCTCGGTGGCGATTGGGAGCATGGTGATCATCCGGTGGTGATTGTGGATGGCCCATCTCATCTTGTGAGCGGTTTTGGGGGATTCACCGCGTCGGAGTGACGAAGAATCATCCCGTAGAGAGCACTTGGTCCTTGCGAGGATCAAGGGGGAGCTACACCCTTGCGCTGGTGCTCCAACGAGGGACTAGTGGGGAGTGCCGACTCTCCGATACCTCTCTTTAGAAAACATCGCCAATTACTTCCTCTCCTTCTCTTTACTTTGAGCATTTACATTCTCGCAATTACTTCTTGTATTTACATTGCTAGAATTGCCATGCTAGAGTAGGGTTTGGAACCTAGGGAGCAAAACTTTTGTGTCTAGAAGTCATAGAACACACATTAGGCACTAGGGGTGAAATGGGCTAGCGATAGGTTATTACACTGCGATTAAAATTAAAATTTAGAAAAGCCCCCTCTTGGGCATTCACCCCCCCTCCATTATGGGCATCTTGATCCTTTCCACGGCGTTCCACTTCCAAGGTGATTGTCAACAAGGTGATTGCGATGTACTTGCATGATGGCTTCGCTCGTGGGTTGGCCCAGCTTCCATGGGCGAATCTTGCTACAACACCTCCTACCACTCCACTCCACCGGCGCGCCGTTCCGCCCCGCCCGCCTCCCCCGCCCGGGAGGCGGCCCTCCGGTGGATGCCTTCTTGATGGCGCGTTCTGGCGGAGGTCCGTGGCGTCTACTCCAAAGCGCAGCGATATGCCAAGAAGCACTACGGCGAGCACCATCGCGTGGGAGTTCGGCGTGCCGCTGGGTGCTTCTTCGCTCGACCCATGCCCTGCCTCGCCGTCGAAAGGCAAGCCTTATCTTTGGGCCGTTTCGGATCGTGGAAGCGGCGGACCCGTGGCCTACCGTCTCCAACTTCCAGATGATGTCAACCACGTGGGAATCTCCCTCAACTACACGGACTTCAAGATCCTCCCTCCCGGTCGATTTTCACCCCAGCGTGTGCCGTGGACGAGGTGATCCGCACCTTCTTGTCAAGTGGCGGGGGCCTCCGAGGGATGATGCAACATGGGAATCTCTCCAGGACTTCAAGACTCTACCCCGATTTTCACTCCAGGGCGTAGCTTGTTTGCCGAGAGGGAGAGATGTTATGACCGGCTGGGGCTAATCACCATAGTTATCTATTTATTTCAGAATTTATATTATTAGCAAATAGCCCAAGGGGTTAATTAGCAAAAGGGATTATCCATTAGTATAAATACTTGTAATCAGAATTTTATTGGAATTAAGCGAGAAACATATTTGTTTCCGGCTTCTGAAGGGAGCCGGGAGTCCCAAACCCTAGCCGCCGCCAACTCGTGAACAGTACCCGCGGGTACTGTAGCTCCACCGCGCCTGCCCTCTGTCTCACGTGTGCAACAACAGCAACCACGGCACCTCGCCGCAGTTCGTCACGCTTTAAGCCTCGTCCTCCGATCTCCAACAACTACAACCTGCGATCTACTAGGGGCAGACCTGCTGTCTCTATCAGGAGTGGTCTAATTTTTTGTATTCTTTTTTTTATACTAATTTTTTTATTCTACATCTCTAATCCTCGTCGCTTCCTTATCTGTTTCAGTATTTTTTTACGCTATTTACACTACATTATGGGCAAATTAGACATGGTGCTGTGGTGGAGCGAGCACTTCTCCAGGTTCAGTTGCAAATCCAATTCACCCCGTTACTTTTCTTGTGTGATGCATTGTTTGTTATGGCTTTCATCCAGTTCACCCTATATTTTTCTCCTGTGATACATTATTTGGCATGGCTGCCATTTCTTTTAACTGCTAATTTAAATATTGCCTTTGAATAATCAGGGCAATGCTTTTTGCAGAGTCCTTGTGAGTCATGACAAAACACGAAGGAGCGCATGTAAATGCTAGGGGACATAAAGGAAGACAGAACCCACGACAGTATCACAATCATCTCTGATTCCTCAAGCATTCGTACACGTGTTCCTGCATTCCTGACGATCAACTAGCATCATTCATGATTGATCTTCTGTAGCTGCTGGTTTGGTTCTTCACCACTTGATTCTGTTGCATCAATTTAATGGGCGATCATGAAAATCTTAATGGGTGATACTCGCCCCTTTCTCCTGTCTGGCTGTCTTGATGTAGGGGCACAGAAACTTCCTGCAGGAAAGGGCATGCTGCCTTCCAGAATTATGAGGTAGTAGTATAGGGTCGGATAATGGAACCCATTTTCACGTGCCTTTGATGCCACGTTGATGCGGAGGCAGAGCTAGCAGCGGCAATGGTACCACCAGCGGGAGCAAAACGTCGGCAGCGAGATAAAGTAGTGTGATCCTGGTCGATGAAGGTGAGATGAAGTCATGAACGCGGTCCATCCGTAATAACTGACACCACTCGGCTAGCCGTGGCAACACCGACTTCTTGTTTTCTTAACCTTCTGTCGAAGACACATGGCTGAGTGAGCACGTGACGTCTGGACTCATCGTGTGGGCCTGACACCTTGTAAATTACAAACGGCATCTTGTAATTTCAGATATTCAATATTAAAAAATTGATTGATCCATGAGAAGCATAGTGCCTGCATCCCCATCTTACTTCACCATAAGAAAAGATACCCCCTTCATCAACAGAACAAAAAAATATCTGCTAGAGTACTCCTTTAGTCCTTTTCTCCTATATTCGGAGATATCGCTTAATCACGTGAGGAGCAGGGACCTGAAGCTTCTAGCACCTTCTTTCGACTCACCTGCGCCCTTGGGAACCGATTCTCTTCGCAATCCTCGGCACCGGCCATCTCTACCAACGGATGGTCGCAACGGCCCGCGACGTCGCAATCGCGACGCACGTTACCAGGCTCCTCGTAAAAGGCACACCGTTCACCACGAGCCAAAGAAAAGATCCTCACAAAAACGTCATTATCAATATAATAATCTATATCTAGCAATGTATCTAATATCTAAGGCTAATTTTTTTCATCCACCTTTATCTGATTATCTAGTCTAGACAGTTAAATAGAGGTAGAATTTGCGTACGTGTGTTTATAGGAATGAGTATGCGTACGTGTTGTGAGTGTTTATGTTGTACTGTGTAATTTAAAAAAAAATAGTCTAAACAGTTAAAGTTTCTTCTAGCTCGAACAAAATTTCATTAGATTTCTTCGTCCACCTTCTCTCAACTATTTGGATAGTGGTGATTTTCTTCTATCCTATATTTTTTTATTTGATCTAAAATTATAATCTGTCTTCGTATGAGTTAGAAGAACCCTCAATTAACAATTGATAATTACATGTTGTAAAAAAACGATTGATAATTACAAAGTTCGACTCGCGTTTTCTATTTTCCAGATGTGATCAAAACTTATAAACCACGCTAATAACTTATGTCTAGCGATAATATAGAGTCGAATTTCTATATTCCGCTGCAAGATGTGTAATTTGCCAGTAATAAAGATTAAAAAACGTTTTATATACAATAAAAAAAGATTAAAAAAAACGCGGCAGCAGTTATGGATCGGACGGACCCAATTCCGACGCCACCGCCTCCTCAGCGGAGGGTAATCCCGTCATTTGCCGATCTCCGCTGTGGATCAATAAACTGCAACGGACGCCAAACGAAAAGGCCCAACAGATTTCGTCTCCCTTTCCTCCTCTCTTTCCATTAAAACTCCGCCCTCCTCGTGCGTGTGCGTGTTATCTACGAAAATGCATCTCCGCAACGGCATGCGCGCGCATGCCGTATCTGCCACCGCTCGCCACTGCTTTACGATTCGTGTTGGTCAAACCTCCTATTCCGTTCCTTCCATTCCCAAATTCTGTATCCCATATCTTCATACGGTTTGCATTCCCCACCTCCCTCTCATTTGATTCCAATCTATTGAAACAGATCCCCCTCTTCCAGCTCTCAATCTTCATCTTCCTCTTCAATCTCCGCCGCCGCCGCCCGTGTTTAAGCTCCTGCAGGTCCCTCTCCCTCTCTCTCTCTCTCTCTCTCTCTCTCTCTCTCTCTCTCTCTCTCCCCGCCGGCGCCAAGCTTTCTCTCACTCGATCCATAGCTGCCATTGCCGCCATCGTTTGACGCTCCTATCCGTGCTGCTTCTTCCATGCTCTCTTTTACCGGCCCCCTTTTTTTTTTTTTCTACCAAGTCTAATTCGAAATATTCATTGATTCTTCTCAGATCCGGTAGTGAATCATGGAATCATGACGATAAAGGTGTGCTAGTTCTCTTATTTAAACCCCCCCCCCTCTCCTTATTCTGACCTGAATAATTGTTCCCTACTTCTTCTCCATTTGTTCATGTTTCTCTGCCTTAATCAATGATTTAAGGTGGATTTATTTATGTAAAAAATGTTTTATCCTGGCTTATTCTTCAAATAAAGTCTGGACTCTCAAATCTCACTACATTGATTTGGAAGATATTATGCAGTTACATCGCAGCACATGGAATATTTCTTTTCACCTGTACTTGGGTGGGACTGTAGCATGCTAGTGCCTTATGTTCTTAGGATCTACTTTGCAGGTTTTAGTTATTTTTTTTAGATAAAGGCAGGTTTTAGTTATTAGTGGTGGTGACGGTGGTGTACATTGAGAGATTTGCAGACATAGTTCAGTGGGGTCTATTGACATATGTGAAATTGTTCAGCTGGTTATTGATGTAAGGTTCTCCTTTCCTGCCTTAACCTTTTCAAGCGTAGTCACTAATTAAACTTTGCTGATATACTTCTTTAGATTTGCAATGACTTTATGTGAAATTGTTCAGCTGGTTATTGATGTAAGGTTCTCCTTTCCTGCCTTAACCTTTTCAAGCGTAGTCACTAATTAAACTTTGCTGATATACTTCTTTAGATTTGCAATGACTTCTTCCCACATTTGTCTCTTGGATTTTGAAGATCCTTGTGTTCAGCTTCATGTTGGTGACGGTAGGTTTGATAATCCTATGAGCCATGATGACTACGTTATTTGTTGATATATGCTGATTGCCGAAGTTTCCTGTTGTTTTAAATATTGGTAACCTTTCAGTTTGTGAACTCAGATGTTATCTAAATATTGGTAGCCATTCCGTAGAGATGTTATCTAAATCAGATTCCGCCTAAAAAATTATGTAAATTCGATCAACATTGTCAATTTAGGAATTTCATTCCTTTTTGGTTTAGATAGACCTATGGTTTTTTTTGTATTCCGACAAATTAATTGAATTCCTAGTTTTGATACTAATCACATTGTTTTGGCTATGTTGCCTTCATGCCTTGTCATGTGAAGACCTTGTAGTCATTATTATGCTTACATCAGTTTTCACCTCATTCATCATTAGTTGTTACCTGAAGTTTTTTTTACCCAGATATATCAGTTTAACAGTATATAGGAAATGAAATTTCAATATAATGATCTTTCATGTAATAGTTTTAACTTACTCAATACCTTGTCACGAATTTGCCTTAACATTATCTTGCATAGAGCATTGTGTATAGACAGTGCTTATGCAGAAGATTTCCCTCAGGATATAATTACTCTTTTTTTCAGTAGACCGTTTTCTATAGCACTTTAGAAGTTTTAGTTAATGGTAGTTTAAATACTTTCTATGAACTTACTAGTCTCCAGTTTGCTACATTGTATGTATGTCGTAGCCTAAGAACATACCACGGACCATTAATGTTGCCTCGCCCCTATAATAGTTTTATCCCTCAAGGTGACTATTATAGCATTATCTAATATTTTCTTACCGATGTCAGTATGTCTTGAATATGATGTGCTTCTTGCTTTTCCTACACAAATTTGACCTTTGAATATTGAAATATTTACAGTCAGTAGTCAAATGATTGCTTTTCCTACACAAATTTCACCTTTAAATATTGAAACATTACATTCAGTAGTCAAATGACCTTATCCATTTTGAATATACAATCTAAGATCATTGTTTAGTTTGCTTAAGTTATTTTACCATTATGTCTAATGCAGGTTTAGAAACTGAATATTTGCTTGCACTGGATGTTCAGTCATACTTTTTGAAGTTCACATTTAATTGAGATTATATCATTTTTCCTTTGAGCCCACCCACTAAAAAATATCCCAATAAGAATGGTTTATGGCTTGTTCTTTCGAGATCAGTTTAACAGACTGGACTTTTTTCTCAAAAGGTATAGCTCACTGAATATTTCAGAGGCTGCCCCTCTTATGGCCATGGAAACAGCGCCATCTAACATATAAGTGCACACATATCATTTATGACTGTATTGTTTGCTGTAAAGGATTTTTGTTCAATGGAATATCTCTACTCCTATTAAAACGAAACTGCAATCATCCACACCTACAATTGTTTTGCCTCACTGATCACTGTCATCGCTGAGCTTCTCCAACTTAGAGTTGAAGATGAGGCAATTGTCCATGTCTGTCATAAGAATTTGGTCCACCTTTTTTGGTTACTACGTTGAGGGTACTTAAAGGTAACTACAGTTCTCTCACTTGGTTAGATAGCATGAAAATTCTTTTGGTAACTGCAAAGGCGTGAGCAACTCCACCACATGCCTTTCCTTACAGTTATTTATTTATTTTCACAGGGTCTTGTACCTCTAGCAAAGTTACTACTATCACTTTGCAATACCTTCTTTCTGGTGTTTGGCCCCCTGATTCTTGTCATTATATCTCTTTTTGCTCTTTTATACATGGTAGGTTTCTGTTAATCTCACCTTTCATGAGATAATGCATGCTCATAGTCTATATCTGCTCTGTTCTGTTTTAGCATAATAGGACAAACTCAGCTAAAAATGGATATGAATTTATACACTAAATAGTACAGGTTCAATGCAGCTAGGTTTCACTGAATTGTACAATTGTTTACTCATATCGCAGATATAGCTCTTGCTAATTTATCTTATAAATGCCCTATGCTTCATGTAGAGAGCGAAATGCTACTTTTGGTTATGTGAGCCATATAATATCTTGTTCTAAAATACCGTCCAGCTTATATCTGAATGCACACACAAGTTAAGAACCTTGATGATAAACATTGGTGTAAAGGTAAAGCTGAGCAAGGAAGACCTTGAAGAAATCTGGGGGTGTAGTCCCTATTGGTGAGGTGGCTGGGTTCAGCCTTCTTGGAGTCCTGGAGTATTGTTCTTGGAGGCTTGCAAATACCCCACTTTCAAAATAGCAAGTTCAGATTTAAATTCTTTGACCAACCTACCGTTTAAATTATGTTGTATTATATCATATCTACATGAAACAAATGACTTCTTCTATGCCTGTAAAAGTCCATGTACCTGAAACAAGAGATGTATCTGGTTCTCTTTGTGGAATGTACCAATGGCTATAGTTGATCAAAGAAATATGATGTAATTGATCTGATGTCTACTTTGGTTCCTATATGATTTCTACTGACATTACAAGGTGCTTCCTGTACATAGTTAAAGACCTCCCTAGGAATTAGAATGCGGATCTCCTAATGGGGCCTAACTGGTTCTGCTTGACTTGATCGATGGTGCCTTGGTTGTGCACAACTATTTTGAATTGAATTTTGATAAACAGAAACATGTCACATAGTCCTAATTTTGATCTAACTGCATTTTATTAAAGCTCTATCATCAGTGGAAATATGGTGCAACCACATCAAGATAAAGATGTTCAACCCACTGGTGCTACCTCCACAAAATTTACTGTCTGTGAGGTACATGCACTGTTCATGCTGGATTTTGCAGATGTTCTAAGCAACAGGACTACAGGCGAAGTCACACAAATCTCTAGTTTAACTAGATTCATAGAAAAAAATATTAATATTTATAACTCTAAACAAGATTAGTATACAAATATATGATATGATTAAACTGTATATAATATTTGATATTATAAATCTTAGCATTTTTATGTAAATTTGAAAAAAAAAACTTAAGTTAGCTTGTTTGACTCAGACGCATTTACGACATGCATTTATTTTGGAACTGAGTATACTCCCTTTGTCCGAAAATAAGTATCATTCTCATATTTCGAGGAGTCAATTTATTTGGATTTTCACAATATTTATATATAATAATATTAATAATTATAGTGCATACAAGTGTTATTCTACACCTTAAGGGTATAATCACTATTCTACATCAAACTTTTGTCTTATAGTATTATTCAGTATCCCATGATACTACGCGGTTCAATGTTCACTTGTCTTACGTGTTAGTATTTCGTGATACTGACGCGTACTAACTCATACTTGAAGTATTTTTTATGTAAATTTAAGTAAATTTGAACATGCTTAAGTTTGTTTGACTTAAGTATGACATGTTTTTTGTTTTGGTAATTCGGTGGCCTCTCTCTCTTGGAAGTGTCTTTCTTGTTTTCTCGAGAAGCCAAATATTTTTAACCTTTATTAAATATATATAAAAAATATTAATAATTATAGTACATAATTAGAATCCATAGATAGATCATTGAATTTATTTTCATAACAAACTTAATTGGAGATGTTGTTAATATTTTCTTATAAACCTAGTCAAACTTAGAAATAGTTTGACAATCATGAAAAATATGGCGACATTTATTCTCGGGACGTATGAGTATTTATAAAGAACATCACCAGTACTATCCATGAGATTATTGTGCTCCATTTGTTCCAAAAAAGTACATGTCGTATACTTCTAGAAGTCAAACAACTCTCAAGTTTAACTATGATTTGTAGAAAATAGTATTAATATTTTTTCCTTTAAATAGAATTAGTGTAAGAAATCTATGATATGGTTAATTAATGTAATGATAATTGTGTTATTATAAACGTTAATATTTTAATGTAGATTTAAACAGACTTAAGTCCGTTAGACTCCAAGAAGTATGATATATGCATTTATTTTCGTAACGTAATCCCTGTGTCCCAAAATAAATAATGTTCTCACTTTTAGAGGAATTTTACTTTTGACCAAATATAAATAAAAAATATTAACAATTTTAGTACATAATTAGTTCACACGTGAATATACTTCCTCCATTCCCAGGGAGTTGCCTTCAGGATATGCTTCGTCGTACTAATATGCACACTGTCTCTATAAAAAAATGGATCCTACCTATTCAAACCAAGTGTAAATAAAAATATCAATATCAATACTAGTAGTTTATTTATAAGCTCGGTCAAAGATACAGCAAAAGGAGAAAAAAAAAAAAAGACGCTCTATACACATTTGCATATTCAGGTCTAAGGAGTACTTGTACTTCAATAACATCATCAAGCAATAAAATGTGATTACCCGAGAACAAAATTTTGATACTTTTTATAAATTTGATAAAAAAAACATAAAAGCAAAAAAAAGGGTTCAGTCCGAACATAAGTTTGGAACTCGCCCTTAACTATTATATGGTTTAATGGCATTTTTCTTTGGCTTTAACATGCCGGAACATAAGTTGCTCATAAGAGGTATAGTAATAATCTATAGAAATCAGGGTACTTTAATTGTTGTGTACCAATTTCTTTGAGTCGCAAGCTTTTTGGTAAAACCAATCTGTATGCACAATTCGTCAGATTAGAGAAAACCTTTCCTCATCATAACAGGATAGGTAGAAATTCTTAGTACATAACAGTACGTACAAACTCAGCAATCGAATTGACTAAACACCATACAGTTCATGAGAACCCAGTCTCAAAGGCCGATAAAATCTCCACAGTTACAGACATGTGTAGGAGTTCCACCAAAATAAGTCCCCAAAAGATTCGTTTGAGATCAGTACCCCAAGCTCGGATCATCTCTTCACAGCAACAGAACTCCCCGCCAAATGTTGTTCTGCTCTCACAAGTATGCACCTGCAGTAGCATCTGTAATTTCAATGCTGCAACACTGAATTGAATTATGACCCTCCAGGCCACACTTTCCACATCTGATCATCCGTTTTGTTTTCTTTGTGTTCTTCTTAGACTTCTGGCCACCTAAGAAAGAAGTAACATTGTTAAAGACATAACTATAATATAAAACATGTTTTAGCAGTTTTTTTTATCACAGACAGTGCACAACATTAGTAATCTCATTACCAGTAGCATTTCCATTATTCTCCTCATCTCCAAGCCCCTCACCATTGTCATCACACCGAGCCACCAGTTTTGCAGCAGAATTGCCACTGTCTTTTTCTGATGTACTTTTTTTATTGTTGCTCTTCTTCTTCCACTTCCTCTTCGACGATTCAGATCCTGCCATGAATCTTTTTCCTCTTGGACGACCACCAACCTTCTTGAAGATTGGAGCCTTAACATTAACTATATCACTGTCGCTAAAGTGTGCACTACTTCCAGAAGCCCCATATTTGTTCTTTCTCTGCATTTGAGTACCTCCCAAAGGCCTATAGTTCTTCCTCCTCAACACTTCACCATCAGACTGGGCCCCACACCCCTCGCGTTGAACCTCTTGAACCTCACACTCGACCTCTTCATCACTAGAGTCTTCATCTTGGGGAACTTCAGCATTCTTCGCCCTGGCTGCAAGCACCTCTGCAGCCTCTTTTCCCGCATTTTTCATATGCTTCATAGCAATTTCAAACATCTCAACATCCATGTCTCCTATTGCAACAAGCTTTTCTGACTGCTGCCTCATTAAACGGTGCCTGAATGTCGTCGAGTGCATTGCTTCCTGATCTTTTTGGTACGTCTGTAACTGTGCAGGTATGACATCCCTAGCGTTTCTTGTCCATCTCTTCAAAATATGTGCATCTGGTATAACAGCAATGTTATCTTGCAGCATAACCTTCAGTTGAACAAAAGTTCTGTTACACAATTATACTAAACCCTTTAAAGCAATGTATATTCAGTAGAACTTACCCTTATAGAATGACAGCAGAGTATTCCAAAATGCTCATACAATCCACACTCACAAATATATCTTTGGCCTCCATCTAACACTTCAACCTTGAAATGCACACGTTGCCAGTGTGCTCTTTTCTCCGCACTATCATGCGAAACAGTGCGCACGTTGCCATCAGGCTTACCAACCACATAATTGGAACATTTGTCAACCTCTGCACGGAACAATTCAAACGCAGCTTTGGTGTATATCGACAGTGCATGCCTTTCAATGGCCCAAAGCCGGCTATGCACCATTTTTAGCTGCACATGGAAAAAGAAGAAAATGGAAAATGTTACAACCATGTCAGAACAAAATATTTTTTTTGTTTTTAAAATATCAACTGCAATGACATTTTCTTAATTTTATTCATACCTGCTTGGTTCTGTCCTCTGCTATATCCTCTTCCCTGTCACGTTCATACAAAAGTTTGTTGTATTGTGACACAAAATGGTTCATCGATGAATTCCTTGGGACGAATCTTTTTAGCAGGAAATTTGCGCTCTCACTCCTCTGTGTACTGCTCATTCTAGCACAAAACTTGTCCTTAGACCAAGGTTTTGCCCACTTCTTCCTGCAATTGTATATCCTCTTAATAAAAGCATTTTCCTCTAATTTATAAGTCTGAACTAGATCTGCCCAAGCTAACTCAAACTCATCTTCAGTCAGCATTCCATTAACCACCAACCAGAACTGATTTCTAAACTTTTTGTTCTTAGTATATAGAGGGCCCAAGCACTCTCTGATCTTCTTCATCACATGCCACTTGCACCACAAATGGTAGGTGTCTGGCATCACTATGCGTATAGCCTTAGTCATTGCCTTGCATTGATCTAAGAATAAAATCAAGTAAGTTTTATACAATGACGAGCTTAATTAAGAGATTGATCTTGCTAAGGAGAATTTCAGATCAAGGAGTGAAAATATGTAGTATAGAAGTCTACCCAGCTAATGTCTCATAAAGAGCAAAAATTTTAACAGTGAATTATACTCAACTTAGAAACTAAACTTGGAGGAATGCAGATCATGAATAAGAACTGGCACGGAAGGCAAGCAAAATCCATGAAAGAGTCATGGAATTCCAAATAGCTTTTATGTATATATATTACTTATTTGAAAGTAAAAGGAAATTGATGTACTGAAGCTCTTTGTACTACCAACAATATAGCTTCAAGATCAGGAACATTTGTTTCAAAAAAGAATGCAAGTCAGATTGAAGAATATGCAATGTTGTCATGATACTGAGTGATAGGGAAATAACATCATGAATAGGTGTCCACTTGAACCTGTTGCTGTTCAATAGCTATATGTGTATAGCCGTCATCAAAGAGGAAAGAAAAATATTGACTTCTCATACTATCAAACCATTTTTAAAATTGTAATCACAAACTCAAATTGTTTTTTATCAGCTAAAAAAATTATTTAGAGCAAAATCAGGTTTGGAAATGCATCAGTTTTTATAATCATAAAGACTTTCAAACATACAGTACAATCAAACTCTAAAAAGAGAACCACAAGGCCAACAACAGTGTGTATATGCACATTACCTGTCAAGATAGTTAATGGTGCTTTACCTCCCATTAGATTTAGGAATTCCTTGAAAACCCATTTGAAGCTTTTTGCAGTCTCACGCCTCATCAACACACCACCAAATATAGTTGTCTGGAAATGGTTGTTCACTCCCACAAACAGCCCAAATGGCATCTTGTATATGTTAGTACAGTAAGTGGTGTCAAAAGTCACAACGTCACCAAAGCACTCATATTGTTCTCTCCCCATGCCGCTACACCACAGCAGTGATCTTATCCTACTCCTCTTATCAAGTTCTAGACTAAACTGGAACCCAGGGTCTTTCTCATGCATTTGCCTGAATATCTCCATTGTCTTTTTGATGTCATCATCCATTTGCTCCCTTGCAATCTGATTGCATACAGTACGCAAGGATCTTCTTGTCCACGGAACATCCCCCATGTTACCAAACATATCACCCAATACACTATGAACTTTGGTCAAATTCATATCGTGCGACCTCAACTGCTTGATCATCTCTTTCACATGTGGCTCAATCTGCCTATGTGAATTTCACTCTCTTTTCTCTCCACAAGTCTTAGAAAACTCATGGTTGTGGTTTTTTTCAATGAAAGCAATGTACCAACCATGGTCATCAGTTCTCAACAATCTTATCTTAGCCGGGCAACCACATCTCTTAGTTCCATGCGTTGTCCGATCGTCAGAACCCTGCATAAGAAAAGTATTAGTTTCTACATTCGGACTATAAGCATTTTATGGACACACTAAACTGAGGAATTTTTTTACTTACATTTCTCTGACACACTATTTCCTGCATGCTGCGGTATGGTTCATCATCTTCTCCATCACCAACATCCGACTGTTGTGCACGTGTGCTCCCTGGACGGCTGTTGTTAAATTTCACCCCAAAGCCGACTTCCCAAGAATACATGTTATAAAATTCTCTTGCTTCTTGCTTTGAATCAAACACCATTCCCATAATTGGCTCAAATATGAACTCTGTATCTCTTGTTTTAGCAGACCGGAGCGCCCTCTCCATAGCACCCATCATCCTTGGTGGTCTACAATTTGGTCTGTGGTCGTTCTTTGGAGCACGCTTCCTACAATAGTACAAAAAAACCAGCCATAATCAACTACTACCACTACCCAAGTATAAATTCAGACCCAATGCAGAGAGCACATACCTTTTCTTGTAGGGAACCCCAAGCTGTGTTTTGTCAACGTAGATCTCTTGTGGTGGAACCTCAACGTAGTCCTCATCATCACTATCTTCTGAGTCAATATCTTCAGCTCTGTCTGATTCATCGCCTTCAGGCTCGCCACCGGTTACACACCCACAATCACTGAGGTTGGCACAACCAGTTCCTCCATTTCCTTCATTAATGGCATCTTCAAGATCTGAATCTACGTCCAAACCATTGGGTACATTGTCATCATCTTGCTCCTCACCACTGTTAGTTTGTTTGCTCGGAGAATCTTCCTCCTCACCATAGCTTTCATCCTCCTCCTGGCCACCGAAATAGCCACCATCATCTTGTGCAGGAAGGACTTTTGAATTCAAACCACTGCCATGTTCATTGCTGGGAGGATCTTCATCCTGACCAAAGCTTTCATCCTCCTCCTCCTGACCACCCAAATAGCCATCATCATCTTGCGCATGAAGGACATCTTTGGCACCACCATCTCCATTTTCCTCCTGACCACAATTTTCATGATAGGTGAACTCAATCGGCCCCGGCACACATGCAGTTAAGTCGTACAAAGGGGCACAAGAATACATTGCACCGGAAGTAGCAGTCCATAATAGTTGCTGGAATGATCCAAAGGAGCCTCCTACAAAAATCAACAGCAAAGTAAATAGTAAGAACCTAACATCAAAGTCAACATAAGAGCCTAATAACAGTCTACAAAAACAAGTTAAAGACTGACAAAGATAGATAACAGAGTATAGCAGCACATCCGAAGAGCCATAATAGTAGTAAGAGACTAACAACAAAGTTAACATAAGAGCCTAATAACAAAGAAACCAGGTTCATCTCGCCATAAAATGCTATAAACGAAAACAAGTACACTATAGGTAACTATTGAATCCAACAACTCTCTGAGACCTTTGTCTAACTCTGTATATAACACAAACTATGTGGAAATTGAAATGTTTGAGATTATTTATGTTTGAGATATATTGAAGAAAAAAAGTAATTTTAACAAAGAAATTATAGCATCGACCCTTTTGGTAGAAACTATAACTCTAGCAAATCATGACAAATCATGACAATCAGACTTGTTAACCAAATCATGACAAATGTAGATAAAAAAAATGTAGACTATCCCAGCAAGCACAGGAAAAAGTTTCCTGGTGATCGAATTCAAACCACCTCCACCAAGATATCCATCCTTACCAGAAGGATTTAATCCAGACGTCCAATCAGACTTGTAGGTGTTTGGAAGAAAATCTGCAAGTGTACATTTTGAATCAACATGCATCTACAGCGAAAAAATTCCAGAAAAAATGTCTCTGAATAAGTTGATTAACAAAAAACAATAGAAGAAACAAAAGAGATAACTATCCCATAAATGCCTACTAGAGCAGTATGAGGCAAGGATAAAACTATGATTAATTATTTGGGGTTATCGGATAACTTTCCCAGGAAAAAACAGATTTAGGACATCTCAAAGATAGGAGAAAGAATCTTACCTGTAACATTGACTGTATGAGGCAATGAGGGTGCTGAGGAGCAGCCGCTCTCCTTGATGACCAATGGATTTGAAAAGCTTGGGCTTTCCGACGAAGGTTTGGTTCGGCAGAAAGAACTTTCTTCTTCATCCATGGAGACTGGATCTCAGGTAGCCTGATAGAGAGAGGAACAACATTGTCGGCCACGCTGAGGAATTTTGATATTGACAGAGAAAGAGAGGCAGATTTATGGGTAACAACTTCAACAATTGATGTAGATATATGGATAACAACTTCAACTATCGAAGCAGACACATGGATAACAAACAATAAAAGTACGAGTTTGCAGAAATGCCTACAAAACTAAAGTATGAACTATGACATTACAATAGATATAGGTCATTGCTACATAAAAAGTTCACCAGCAGCGTGTACTTGAAACCATCACATATGTTGTTCTGAAGGGAATGTTAAGTAGGGTGACTAACCTTCCGAGAATTTACTCAAACGAACGAAGAACGAATGATGTTGCAAATGAAATTGTTCGACGTGGGACAAGCTTCTACAGGAGATCCATCATGTGAACAAGGGAGAGAGGGAGGCACTGAGAAAGGGAGGAGAAGGTGTGGTATGAGAGCAAGGAAGAAAACCATCAGCGAACTTGTACTAGAGAAACCATGGTTTGAAGAGGCAAAGGGAGTGAGGGATGAAAAAGTGTGTCCTTCGAGAGGAAAGGAGTGGGTTGAGCAGCGCTGGCAAGGAGAGGTGGGTTTGTGCGTGCTGTGTACCGTGCATAGGGCATACGGAGTACAGTACTCCTATGGAGTGGAGTACTACAGTAGGTGTAATGTAATGGAGCAAGATTTTCAGGTGAAATGACATAAAGGGCATGGAAAAACAAGGTCAATTGTTTAGTGCAATGGCACAGGTTTTTTTGGGTAGTGCACGCAGGGTAGGGTGCCTATTCAGTTAAAGAAGAGTTGGGAGCGTTTTAGATGCAAAATGTTTGACATGTTCAACAAGAATGTATGCATGTAGTTATGATAAACACCACTGCTGATCATGAAGAGTTGGGAGCGTTCTACTATACATAACACGGAACGATTCGATGCTAACGGTTGTTTGAAGAGTTACCGTTACCGAGGTTGATCACTTCCGTAGACACCATTATCCTCTGGCAAGTCTTTGCTGTTGCCCCCTGGGGAAAACGATTTCGAACCCAACACTGGAAGCCGAAGACTGCATTTGGAAACCAAGCACAAAAACTTATACGAATGTAAATATATAAAAACAAACAGTACAATGTACGCTCTGCTACATCTTGTCCAATCACGGCCATCGCAGCTGTTGTTGCCGATGAATATTTTTTCTACAAAACTCAAAACAATTAGTACAAATCACGTTAATTAAAAGTGTTCGGACAGGCTCCAAACAAAATCAAGGATAATAAAAAAAAGGTCTCGGCCGAGCTCGCCCGGGGTGGGGAGCTGACGCGGTGACGCCTGAGTCCTGACCACCACCGCCAGGGCAAGGGCAGGAGCAGCAACGCGGCATGTCCAGCCGAGCTCGACAGGCCGGGGCGTGTGCGGCCGAGCTGCACAGAGGCGGGGCGAGTCCGACCGAGATGGATAGCGGTGGGAGAGTCCGGCTGAGTGCCGGCCCGGGTAGAGCGCCCCTTGTTCAGCGCCGCCGAGACAGGGGGCCAGCCGGCGCCAGGGCGGGTGGATTGCGAGCGGCCGTACGTCGCTTGGTGCCAGTCCGGTGTGGGGGAGAGATAAGAGAGAGAGAGAGAGAGAGAGGGGGGGGCTGCCTCAATGATCCACCTGCTGACTGGTAGGGCCCACAGTTTTTTTTTTTTTTTTTTTTTTTGAAACTGCCCACAGAACGAATTCCTATCCTTCCTCCTCCATCGCTCTCTTTAAAAAAATATTGATGTCCGCTGGCATCGGGTGTCAGGCAGCATCGAGAGTTGGACCGAGCAGACCAGCTCTAGCTCTCGGCTCTGAGCGGATGCACCAGGGTCAGCAAGCTATGCGCAGTGGCAGATACAGTAGCTTGGGCACTTCGGATTCTCTTGTACTAGCAGTATAATTATATTGTTTATTGGGACTACCAATAGCTGCAACAGGGGGGTCATGTTTGTAGGCCATGCTGATTCGTTATATCTCTATTATGGTTTGTCTGATATTGATTGGCATCTTAAAACATGATTTTAAAATTTTAAAGCAAGTCTAAACCCGTGACGAATCGGTGGTTAGGGAAAAACTCGGAATCATGTCTGATGTACCAACAAACATCTTACAGGCGTAGTGCTATTAGTAATACTAATCCACTATTCCCTATAAAGTGGTTAATAAAAACTAAAAAGGAAAACGAGGCAAAACAATGGAGGGGGCAAAGTCACTATTCCTGATAGTTCATCATGGTCGGAGCTAAGAAAAATGTGAAGATTAATTGTGCGACAATTCGGACGGAATGTAATGTCTCGGGTACTCCCCGTTCCAAAATAAATGACGTTTTCATTTCGAAAAAATATTTTAATTAAATATGAATTAAAAAAATATTAATATTTATATTACATAATTAATATCATCAAAAGATCTTTGAATTTAGTTTTTAATAAATTTATTTAGAGATACAAATATTGCCCTCTTTTTTTATAAAAGCGAAACAAACTTAGGGCACACAATCAAAAACATTGTTTATTTTGGGACTGAGGGAGTACTCCACTTGTCTAGCACATTAACATGTTTTGTTATGTTTAGTTCAGAAAATCATATTTAGGGTACATCAGATAAATATTAATAGACTAGTACATATAAAATGTATTACAGGGAAATATTGTTAATCAATCGGCTCAAAACATTAGCACATTTATCAGATAAATTTTGAAGGCAAAGTAGTACTGTAGGAGTACACGATGATGACAGACCTGGCTCAGATGAGGACAAGGGCGACTCCGGCACTGTACATCAGCTTTCGGCGAGAAATCTGCTAGCAGAGAAATCTGCGCGCCTTCGGCGGTGACAGAACAAGGCCGTCCTCTTTTTGCGTCAGGTGGAGTACATGATGCAAGGCAGCGGGATACACGGAACCTGTTCAGTCATTCGAGTGTGCTGGCGTTGGAGTGGCTGGTGAAAAAAAAATGTGTGAGTTGTTAAGGAGTGCAAAGTAATTGGGCTTAAAAATTACTACTTCTAGTGTGAACTTCTAAGTAGAACTCCATCTCAAATAAATGTCGTTTTGGCATTCAAAAGTTGTCCCGAAAAGAAGGTCGTTTAAGAACATGAGCCCCATCTAAAGAGGTATGCAGGCCTAGTGCAGTCTATCCCACCTGCACCGGTTAGTTCTTTCTTATCTCGTCCCACCAGCGCCGACGCGCCCCGTTGTCCTTATCACACGGGAGGCGCCCCGCACTCCCCTGTTCCCTATCCTCTGCTCCGCCCAGATCCAGCTTGAGATTCAGGGCGCCGTGGGGAAGGAAGGCTCTCCACCATAGAGCATAGATGCCCATGGGAAGAGTGAAGATGCCGCCGGTTGTGGGGCCCAAGGTGTTGTCGGCACAAGATTGCGCGCGGGCGAGCGTTTTGCTTGGCCGTCGACGCTAGGAGGTGAAGTGGAGGGAGGGCGTCACCGGTGTGAGATGCACCGGGTGGACCGTCGCCGCCACCATGGGAGGACGGATTTGCTAGAAGAGGAGGTCGTTGCCGCCGATCTAGATCTAAGAAGAGGTGGGGTCGGTGATGGTCGCCGACGCCGATTTGGTCAGGGTCGCGTATGGGTGCCACCACCGAGCTGGGCTCTGGACATGAGGCACCGCTGTCCCCAAGGCGCGAGGAATAGTGTGGCGCCGCAACTGGATGTTGGGGATGGTTACCACCGTTGGAGACAACGGGAGAGCGCATCTCAGTTCAATCTAACGGTGGGGGGCTCGCTGCTGCAGCCATCATCGGGGTGGGGTGTGTGGGGGGGGGAGAGGGGGCTCGTTTGCAAGCGACCTCGGCCAGGCGCAAGGACAACCTTAATTTTAGGACAGAGAGTATATTCTAAATAAAAAAAATATGGCAAGAACACACAGTACTTTAATCTTGGTCACTATTCGTCATGGTATGCTTGCTGGTTAAAATTTTAAATTTAACTAGATTTATAGAAAATATTAGCAATATTTATATCTTCGAATAAATTTATTAGAAAACCAGATTCAAAGATGAATCCAATGATACTAATTGTGTATCATAAATATTAATATTTATTAATATTTTTTATAAAGTACTACCTCCGTCCCCGCAAAGAATGCAACTACGGGTTGCGTACCACGAAAAAGTGATTCATGTTTGACCAAGTTTTTAGTGAATAATATATATTTTTGGTTTCAAACTAATTTACTGTGGAAGCACATTTAAGTAATCAATCTAGTGATATTCATTTGATATCATAAATTTTTATAATTTTCCTATGATTGATCAAACTTAAGCTGCTAAAACACGACATCGTGCTATAATTGTATTCTTTCCGTATGGAGGGAGTATATAGTTAATGTTAAATATGTTTAACTCTTCAGGAAGCAAGAACGAAGAATAAAAAAAGGATAGATGCATAGTGGTGTGACGAGAAATGAAAAAATTAAAACAAACTGAACGTATTTAAATGAACTAGATGCATAGTGGTGTGACGAGAAATGAAAAAAAAATTAAAATTCTAAGTCAAAGAAGTAAGTACATTTAAAATGCAAACTTAGTCATGTCAGGCGTTACTGAATAAATCAGTAAAACTCGAATGATTTCATGGCGAAGTGGATGGTGACGTGGAGAAAAATATTGAATTTAAATATTATAGTTAAAATAATTATTGTAATACAAAATAAATATATAATAAAATGAATTAGTACTATAAGGAATAAGTTAGTACAGCAAAATTGATCTTATGACGAAACTGATGATGATAAAACTAGGTAATATTAAATCTAGAATTAATCAAAATAATAATTATAGTACAATATAATTAAATAATAGTTGCAATAAAATATATTAAACAAATAAGCGCTAAAAATAATGGTAGCCTGAAGAAAAAAGTAAATAAAGAAAAAAAAATGAGAAAGATATGACCTAATATGTGTGGGAGAAAAGTAATCATGACTTGAAGCAGTTGACTTGAAGCAGTTGGGGTCACATGACTTGAATCTGACAAAAGTCCATAGTGTTCTGGGCGATATGTTTGGCAAGGGGGGTGATGTCCCGTGGACAAGGAAATCGTTGCGAACTGTATGCAACCTGGTGACATCAGAAAGACAATGGAGATATTCAGACAGATGCACGAGAAAGATCCTGGGTTCCAATTCAGTCTTGAACTTGACAAGAGGAGCAGGATCAGATCATGTGCTGTGGTGTAGCGGGAGGGGTAGAGAACAATACGAGTGTTTTGGTGACGTAGTGACTTTTGACACAACATACTGCACCAACATATACAAGATGCCATTCGGTCTTTTTGTTGGGGTGAATAACCATTTCCAGACGAGTATATTTGGTGGGGTGTTGATGAGGCGTGAGACTGCAAAAAGCTTCAAATGGGTTTTCAAAGAATTCCTAAATTTAATGGGAGGCAAGGCACCACTAACTATATTGACAGGTAATAGTTTTTTCCCACACCGATATAACCATTTTGTTTTTTTTTAATTGTCCTTTTTCTGCGAGGATAAATGCACCATCCATGCATGCCATTTTACAAAGCTGACCTTATCTTACTCCTAGATCAATGCAAGGCAATGACCAAGGCTATACGTATGGTTATGCCGGACACATATCATCTGTGGTGCAAGTGGCACGTGATGAAGAAGATCAGAGAGTGCTTGGGCCCTTTATATACTAAGAACAAAAAGTTCAGAAATCAGTTCTGGTTGGTTGTTAATGGAATGCTCACAGAAGACGAATTTGAATCAGCTTGGGCAGACCTAGTTGAGTCTTATAAATTACAGGAAAATGCTTTTATGTGGAGGATATACAACTGCAGGAAGAAGTGGGCAAAACCTTGGTCTAAGGACAAGTTTTGCGCTAGAATGAGCAGTACACAGAGGAGTGAGAGCGCAAATTTTATGCTCAAAAGATTTGTGCCTCGCAATTCATCGATGAATCACTTTGTGTCACAATACAGCAAACTTTTATATGAACGTGACAGGGAAGAGGACATTGCTGAGGACAAAACCAAGCAGGTATGAATGAACCATGCAAGACGCACTTTAGTTTCTCAATGCAGCGAACAATAAAAAAATAAAACTGTTGATTCCACACATACGTAATATTCTTACCCACTTCTATTCCTTTTTTTCCATAGCTAAAAATGGTGCACAGCCGGCTTTGGGCTATTGAAAGGCACGCACTATCAATATACACCAAAGCTGCCTTCGAATTGCTTCGTGCAGAGGTCGACAAATGTTCCAATTATGTTGTTGGCAAACCTGACGGCAACGTGCAGATTGTTTCTCATGACAGTGCAGCGAAAAGAGCACATTGGCAACGCGTGCAGTTCAAGGTTGAGGTGTTTTTTTTTTTTTTTTTACGATGAACGGAAGTTTTATTTCAACAGCAACATGCTGAGATAATGTTTACATTGTCTATGCAAATGGATTGCACAATTGCCCGGATGGGGCAAGGAGAGCTATGAGCAAAGGAACAAGTGACCTCAGGAAAATGAGGCCTAGAAAGAGTGTGGCTAAAAGCCTGGCGCGCTAGAGTGTGCGCCGTCTTGTTCTAAGATCTGTCGACTTTAAAGATAGTAGCACCTGAATTCTCAGTGTTATTGAGAATCTCTTGGGTGACATATTTGATGCGCCAGTCCGGTGGGTTGGAGTGATCTGCACAGTTGAAGAAAGAGGCTAACTGCAGGTTGTCAGTTAGATAGTTAGTATTTTGAAGACGCAGTCTGCTTGTGATTTGTGCCGCTAGAGCCATTGCTGCGGCTTTCGCCATTAGAACGGAGGTGCAGCTGACCATTTGCGCTCTGACATAGAGACTGTTCACCGCTGTGTCCTGCAAATTTAGGAGAAAAATACCAAGACCAGCTAGTCTTGGTTGCATTAGAGTGTTGTCGGGAGCGATGGAGGCATCAGTATAGCATCTGGATCCTGGCAGCATAGCTGGAAGTACAGACAGTAGAGGTGGCGCTGGTTGGCGAGGGCCTGTTTGTCGTCTTGAGGAGTCTGCAATAGGGAGATTCATACCTTCAGTTTGGGAGGCAAGTTCCTGTAGGGAGGAATAGGATAGACGGAGGCAAAAGATATGTATGTGAATGTGGACTCTACGAGCACTTTGGAATACTATGTTGTCATTCAATTAGGGTAAGCTCTGCTCCAGATTCAGTTTTGATAAATTTTTTACTGTTCTCCAAGCTTTAACATATTATTGCCTAACTTAACACTTGCCCCTACTGAAGGTCATGCTGCAAAACAACATTAGCGTTATACCGGACGCCCATATCATGAAGAGGTGGACTAGAAACGCCAGGGATATTATACCAGCGAAGTTACAGACATACCAAATAGACCAAGATCAATTGCACTCAATGACTTTCAGGCATCGCCTAATGAGGCAGCAGGCAGAAAAGCTTGTCGCAACAGGAGACATGGATGTTGAGATGTTCGAGATTGCTATGAAGCATATGAAAAATGCTGCGAAAGAGTCTGAAGAGCTGCTCGCAGCTAGGGCCAAGAACGCTGAGAGATCCAGCAAGATGAAGACTCTAGCGACGAAGCAAGAGCCACAACGAGAGGGCTGTGGTGCACAGTCAGACGGCGAAGTGCTGACTAGGAAATCCAAGACCCCGCGGGGCACTCAATTGCTGAGAAAGAACAGATATGGGGCATCTGGCAGCAGCGCACACTTCAGTGACAGTGATATAGTGAATGTCAAGGCACCAGTGTTCAAGAAGGTGGGCGGTCGTCCCAGAGGGAAAAGGTTCATGGCAGGTTATGAATCATCAAAGAGGAAGTGGAAGAAGAAGACCAACAATAAAAAAAAAACAATGCAGGAAAACACAGTGGCAATTCATTCTCAGAGCTGGTGGATCAGTGCGCAGAGACCGGCGAGCTGGCTGGAGACAAGGACAGCAATGGAAACCCATCCGGTACTCATTCCTTTTTTTGTTTGCCAACGTGGTTCATAGCATGCGCTAAGTAACAACTCTTAAACATTTTTTTGTCACACCTATTCATCTCACTGGTTCTTATCAGCCCACACCTTTTGCCCAATGATTTGCTAGGTGGCCAGAAGACCAAGAAGAACTCAAAGAAAACAAAACGCCCTACTTGGTCGGCCACAACGCTATTCAGTGCTGCAGCATCGAAATCACAGACGCTACTGCACGCGCGTACTACCTCTGAAAGCAGATCAACTTTTTTTGTTGGCATTTTGTCCACTCGTTAGGCAACAGAGTGGTTGAGTCATCCTTGTTTGATTCAAGCGGGCTACCCTTGTGGGGAGCTCCTTTCTGACACGGAGTACGACATTTTGTCCATCGCTGGACACTCATGAGAACCGTTGTTCATCATGAACTAATGCACTGTATCGACATTGCTCATATATTTTTATTTTCAACACCGTACGCATTATGTTTACAAATCAACGCATCCAACCCCACACACACCTGCCATCGTTTCGTTTTTTCAAGCATGCACCCCTAGCAAACTTGGTGCCGAATTATTCAGTTACTGATATGCTGACCATGATGCAAGATAGCTGTGCACAAACTAAACCATCCTTTTTCCGAGTCCAAAAAAAGCAGAACCACCGTAGGCAACTGTGGAAACCCGTATTTTAATTGTCAGACAAGAGTCTAATAGTCCACAAAAGGAAACACATTGCATCGTATATAGTAAAATTGTAGGAATGAAACCAGGCACTAGCCCACCTGTATTGTTTTTCTTACCTCCACATGCAGACACTCATTTCTTGATTTACTACTTGCATCCATTCCAGATAGTCAAGGGGGGAGGGTGGGGGTCCTTTTTTTTTTTTTTTTTTTTTTTTTTGCATTTGTTTGCTTA
Organism: Chrysopogon serrulatus; assembly: GCA_015844335.1. NCBI lineage: Eukaryota > Viridiplantae > Streptophyta > Magnoliopsida > Poales > Poaceae > Chrysopogon > Chrysopogon serrulatus. The sequence continues at coordinate 60,634 of JADLZL010004507.1, read as the reverse complement.
TTCCCGCGCCGAGCATTAAATCCTCATGTGTCTTCACCACCTACGTTGGCCCTAGTTATATAAAAAAGAAAAAGTAACAATTAGGGGTGAAATAGTTTATGAGAAAATAATTTTTCCTCAGGGCTGTCTAGTTCTACCAAAAATTTGTCCAATTGTAAAAAGTTGTAGCAACACATCAAACGTTTGCATTTTTTCATTTTTTTAGCAATTTTTTGGTGTCCAGTTGCCAAATTTGCAAAAAATAGAAAAAAAAATGCATTCCACGCATGCTAAAGTGCTAAGAGAACCAAAAAAAAAAAACTTCATGTACAGGGCAAAATTTTCTATGACAAGTTTTGTTAAAAAGTGCCAAAAATCAGAAAAACCTTAGATTTGGCTATGCGAGAAGTGTTTGTGTCTCTCGGTCGGTATGCTGATCTGAAAGTCTGATGAAACCGAACCAAAACAAAAGGCCTCGTTTAGATGCAAAAGACTAGAAAAAGTTGCAACTGTAGTATTTCGTTTGTATTTGGTAAATATTGTCCAATCGTGGTCTAACTAGGATTAAAAGATTCGTCTCGTGATTTACAACACAACTGTGTAATTAGTTATTTTTTTTACTAACATTTAATGCTCCATATATATGGATAGAAATTGATGTGATGGAGAGAGAGTGGAAAAACTTGCAACTTTCGTGAAACTTGCGTGTAACTAAACGAGGCCTCCCAGCTTCACTCGCTCTCTTTTCAAGAAAAAAACTGATGTCTTTGATTAAAAAAAAAAAGAAAAACACTAATGGACTGGGAGCGCAGGTGGCAGCCGCTACCCAGCTAGTAGTCGGTGTCAGGGCGGCACAGACTGTTGGACCGAGGCTTTTGGTCACGTTCCATCAGTGGCTACTACGTAGACTATACGGTCTCCCTAAAGAAAATAATAATAATATGCTGTACTTCATCTCTCAAAAAGAAGCCCAAGCATACAACAACAATTTGGGTGCCAGAAAAAAAGGTTAATATTTGACTACTCCATCCGTCCCATGTTTATTTGTACTCCGTACATCTACGATTCAAAATTTTTTTTCCAAAATATTGGCCACTGTAAGTTTCTATTGAATAATATTTATATTTATGACTACAGACTAATTTATTATAAAAATATTAATATTTACTTGATATCATAAATATTTGACTAATCCATCCGTCCCATTCAATCTAATGTTATTTACTTGATATCATAAATATTAATATTTTTTATCTACGGTTAGTCAAATATAAGTACTTAAAAATGATACTGTTGTAGGAACTAAGAATAAACTTTTTGAATTTGAACTAAGAATAAAACATATTTTATTTAAATTGAATGAATGTAATTCTCATATACGGAAGACGGTAACATACCAAGTTTGAATTTATTAGCGGGAATAGAAATATATTATTGTGTGGTTTCATGCTGCCTGATTTTTTTTTAATGGTGAGACAAGCAGAAGCAGTGCATGTCTGATCTACCCCCTCTGTCCTAAAATAGAGGGACGTTCTCGCTTTCCGAAAACAAATACTTGTAATTGTATTTTAAAATATATAAATTTTTAATATTAAGTAATTAGTACCATGGGAAAGATTTTTTCATCTAATTGTATTGCATATATTTTCTATAAATCGAGTCAAATTTGTGGCATAAAAAATCCAAAACGTCACTTATTTTAAGACGGAAGGAGTACTTCTGAGCAGTCATGTCTGGTGCACTGTGCATGAGCTCGCGTGTCAGGCGTGATGGCGGTGTGTCAGGAAAGGTTCTGTGTGGAATGGTGAAGTGACAAGACCAAGAGTGTGGAGTAGTGTAAAGAAATTACTCCATTTATCCTAAAATTAGTGTTATTTTATATTTTCGTGACTTGATTAGTAGAAAATATATATAATATTTATATTTTTAAATAAGTTTTTTAAAAAATTAAATTAAAATATTTTTCTGATGATACTAATTACTTAGTATAAATATTTATACATTTTGATATACAATTGCTAGCGGTTGTTTCACATAAAACGTGAACGACACTTATTTTGAGGAAATAGACGACTGATCTGAAAACAATGAGACAAATTTATTATTCTTATTATTTCCTCCATCTTAAAAAAATGTAAATCGAGGAGTTAAAAAAATTAAGTTTGACTAAGTTTATATAAGATCTTATTTATTTTTAGATCTTTAATTAAGTTTATTATGAAAATGTATTTTGTGACTAATCCAATGATATTTAGTATGCATCGTAAACATCACTACTTTGTTATCTATATTCAGTCATAATTAAGAATCTTTAACTTCTAAAAAACGAAATTTATACGGAGGGAGTAACACTAATTAACCTACCTTTAACATCACTACTTTGTTATCTATATTCAGTCATAATTAAACAGGGTTTCTCATCACAAGCTGACTGTATTCCCTCTATTCCCAAAAAATACTCAAGTTTAACTAGATTTATAAAAAATAATGTTAACATTTGTATCTCTAATTAGAATTAATATGAAAACATATGAGAAGACTAATTTTATGATAATTTTTGTTATTATAAATGTTAGTATTTTATGTAGATTTAAATAAAATTAAGTTTATTTGGCTCCTTTAAGTATGGGACATGCATTTATCATGGTACTGTGGGTGTAGTATTTTATAACATCACATTAGTACTACTCACTGTACTGCTCCTGCTCCAATATAATAAGTAGACATCATGCACTTCCGAGAAGTCAAACAAATATCAAGCTTAATTAGATTTATAAACAAAATAAATACACATCATGCACTTCAAGAAGTCAAAAAATCTTAAGTTTAACTAGATTTATAAAAATGATATTAGCATTTGTACTCTAAAATGGATTAGTATAAAAATATATTATATGATTAATCTAATAATGCGATTATAAATTTTAGTGTTTTTATGTAGATTTGAACAAACTTAAGTTTGTTTGACTAATACAAGTGTAAGATATGCATTTTTTGTACTATGTGTGCACTCCCCCTGCCTTAAAAACAAATGTCCCTCTCGCTTCATTACGAGTCAAACACTTTTAATTTTGAGCAAATATATATTAGAAGATATTAATGATGATAGTCCTAATTAGTATGATTAGAGAGATCATTGAATCTATCTTCGTAACAAACTTAACTAGAGATACAAATGTTGCTAATATTTTTTAAAACCTAGTCATACTTAAGAAAGTTTGAAGGGCACGAAAACTATAGCAACACTTAGTTTGGGACAAGGAGTATTTTAGAACAACATAAGAACCATCTATATGCTCATTGTACATTCTAAAAAAGTATATGTTGCACATTTCGAGAAGTCAAACATATCTAAAGCTTAAATAAATTTATAGGAAATATATTAACATTTCTATCTCTAAGATGGATTAGTATAAATATATACAATATGATTAATCAAATAATATATTTATTTAACACCTATAAGCATGGGAGGTGCATTTGTACTAGTACTCCATGAGCTCATTGTAGTGCCTATGTTTCAAAATAAGTACACATCACCTACTTGGCGAAGTCAAAAAAATCTTCAGTTTAGCTAGATTTATAGAGAACAATATTAACATTTGTACTTCTAAAATGGATTAGTGTAGAAATGTACTATATGATTAATCAAATAATATATACTATAAGTCAAAGTATTTTTTATGTAGATTTGAACAAACTTAAGTTTCTTTGACTCCTATAAACATGAGATATTTTTTATGCATTTATTTTGGTACTATGGGGTAAACTCTGTCTGTCTCAAAATAAGTGCAGTTCTCGCTCTCCAAGAAGTATACTTATGGTATAAAATATACAACACTAGATTAATTATAAAATACATTTTCATAATAAATCAGTTCAATTTTTTGGCAATGAGAAAAACAAAGACACAAATGTAAATATTACTCGTTGCAAATTAATCAAACTTAAACTACTACACACAACACGGAGAGAGAGTGCAATTGTACATGAATTCAGACAAGAGTGGCGTCGTGTGAGATTTGGCGTCATTTCGCAAGCAACTCACATGTGCAATTGTACTGATTGGGCTACAACAATTTTTATCATAGTTGAGTCAAGAAATTAAACACTCCCAGACCATTGAGACTTGTTCCGCACTAATCACAATCAAGGATTTTAAGTCAAGTCACAGTTTAGGTAAATAATATAATTAAGTCTTCAACCAAATTAAATGAAGAATCTCTAGTGCATAGCTTGCCATACTGGTATTCAACTCATTAGCACCTGCAGAGAAATGGCTCTCTATGTACAGATGCTTCAGCTGCTCTTCTCTGAATGCAGACCTTTTGAAACCTGCAGTGGTAAATACAGAGCATTAGTAACAGAGACTTACTGGCACAAAATCAAAATTCAACACAATTCATATCACGTTTTATTAGAAACCAACAGATACTTACGGGCAGGAAATCAATTTTACAGGATTTAAATCAACAGTGACCAATGGCTCCTATGTGCATCAGTGCACCCAAAATCTATTTCAGTACCAATATACTATACATAGCAATGAATTTGATTTGGTCTGTATGACAGCTTTGGGAAAAAGGAACTGCTCTATACAAGGCAATGTATTTAATTTGGTTGGTGGGCAGGTTTGGAAAAAAAGAGACGGTTGTATAGCTAGGTGAATGGCTGATTGTCGCTTTTGTGATCCAAAAAGTGATTCTGCCATTCAATTTAAGAATTTGTTAAATGGAATTAAATATATTTCAGAAATTAGAACTGCACTACTTTTCATGCTTCATAAAGGCTTGGTTCTAGTTCTCCTTTGTTTTCTTCAGAGAGACTATTCTAGTTGTCTGGTAAGTCATATTTGCACTCACGCTGATTATAAATAAACTTGCATGAACGAACAAATTTGATAGACACAGTGAATATATAAATAATTAAAATTGGAGTTTTTCAACTCTCCGCCTCTCGAATCTGGTTAGCACAAATTACTTCTTGATGAATAAATATTAAACAGTTCCAAAAGCATCACTACCAGATGCTGTGGTAAAACAGCCCAAAGATTTTTCATACCTTTTTGTGTAGAAAGCTGATAGATGGTTGATTTTCAGCTTCGGTTGGGCAACTGTAAACAAAATATGAACATATTAGTGTTGCATCATATTATCTCTGGCAATCAATGGCAAAAAACAAACTATAAATTCAGTGAGCACATAATAAAAAAAAGTAATTGAAGTAGCTCTGTTCCAGGTCACTAACACTTCTAAGACCTCCATGACTCCATGTTTCCTCAAAAGCTTCATAGTTGATCAGGGGAGTTGTGATCATGGAATTTTTACACAAGAATAGTAACACTCTACCAAAACTAATCCACGACAATAATAATCATAATTTTTTTTTTGCCATCCTTTATGCACAGTAGAGAACTCTACTCTGGATTTGGTTCATAACTTATATTGGCAGTGCCATAGAAACTAAAGCAGCAGGCACTGATGCCCAATCTTGCTCTAATTTGTTGGAGGACAGCGATTTGGCATGGCAAGTGCACAACAGGTCAAAAAGAGATTGATAGGTGTAGAGAGATTGGAAGTATACGAAATGGGAAAAAAACCAGGAAAATTGTTAGGTAGACCAAAAACAAGACACCTGTATAGACAAAGAAGAAAAGACAAAGAAGTCATTTGTAAACTCACAACAAGACTATCTTTCTAAGCAGTCTGCCAACGTTGAAAATAGAACCTTAATCATTTGCATGTTGAACAGTACTAAGATCTGTCATTGTCTATAAAATTTTAAGACTAAAGAGGTAAGAATTGAAAACTGCGTATGATGTAATCATTTCCAAAACAATTAATCGTTTGCATAGTCATTATAAAGATTCTTATTGTATAGCTCACAAACTGAATGTATTATGGAAAAATAAAAGAATAAATTCTTTGCAATAACAAAGTTGTCATATAAATTCCATAGGAATGAGTAGTCCATTATTTAGAAACTAGAACATGAAGCTATTTTGTCTTCAGTGTATTGAAAAAATAGGAAGATCTATTTGCAGGCCCAATAAAATTAATCATTATATTAAAAATTTGCATCAGTTACATTTTTGTTACAAACAAACAATATGTACAGTACTAATTAGAGAATACAAGCAAACTATTAAATTAGCAATATAACTGAACAAAAGAGCACAATGAAAGAGGATGAAACAAAACTAGTTGTCTTTTTATTGACATTTTCGTTGAGAACCAAATTAGATAATTAACTATAAGCTTTGCAAGATTAAGGAGTCCAACTATTAGACTAAAGTTTTGTATAAGAAAAAGAAAATTCTCGCAAAACTGAACACTGTAGAACTAAAATTAAATAAGCTTTCGACAAAAAACAGTATCCATAATGAGCAGTCGCCACGTATCTAAAAGCTACAAGAAGTAACATGGACGACGGTGGTGGCCATATAGAAGGGATGAGATAACTCTATGTTGAGAAATATATGAGAACTAAAATATACATGTTGAGAAGGAGGAAGCTGCTAATCATCTGAGATCTGACCTTTAGAGAACCACATATCCATGTCTAAGCTTAGAAATGACGGACAGGTATTTGTAATCCCTATACTGCATTGTAACAAAGAAATTAGTTAGCAGAAATTTTTACTAAGACATTGAACAGTGATCAGCAGGACGCATATACTGTAATAATTCGATAAAAAAGTCATAGAATAATAAAAAACAAATCGCTGTTGGATGGACTAGCTGACAAATAATTACAGCTATAAGCACATGGAAATAAAAGTTGTTTTTTAATAGGGTAAACCAAAGGTTGTAGCTAAATGAAAAGGCCAAAATTCCAACAAACCCCTTGGTGGTGCAAACGAGCCAAAACGATGAGGATAACACCAACCTTCTGGAGGTTGTCAAGCAGTGTTTATCTCAGTAGCCCAGTCCTTAACCTTAGAGGAGCTTCTTGTGTGTATCTTTATTGTCCGGCCACCAGAAGAAACATTTTTCTCTGGTAAAAGGAAAACATAATAATGTTCAAAACCAACATGAAAAAGTGCAATGGTGCATAAAAGATTATGCCGCAAAATTGATCAAAATGTAGTGAAACCGACAACAACAGACATAGAGAGTTGTAATTATTTTATCATCTACCATGCAACTGATGTACCAATTGTTCCAAATGGTAACACAGATAAAATTGAAACAATTATGACAAATAGGAACAATTGGTCAGAGTTAAACTGACAAACTGTAACTTTCAAATGATTCTTACTGTTTTACCTTGTGACCATGGACCATGGTATTGGGTATGTGTATGTGGCCACCCACCCAGAAGATTCTTCTGCCATGGGCCATGGGAACACAGAGTAACCAGCAAGGTTTTATTTGTAGCACAGTATTTAAAAAGCACATATGCTTTCTATTTCTGGATTGCTGAGAACATCTCTTTTATATATCCATCGTAATCAAACCTTACCAGAAATAGTGAGGGATTTGCATCTGAACAAATTTCAATATGAACAGAACAGAACATAACATAACATAAAAATAGCCCTAACTCTTGGCTCATGTATATTTCAATGTTTATAAACTTCTGCCTGGCAGCCTAGTAAATATGGCACTTCTGGGAGATATTTCTAGGAAGGCTATCATATACCTAATAAAATTTGAGAAATATTAAGAGATCCTTGACCAAGCTAGGAAGAATTAGGTGTCATGTAAATAAGAAATATGCACCCAAGAGAGGACTCGAACCTGGATGGTAGTGGTGTACACCCACACCTTCGACCAGTTCATAATGAAACATGAGAAGTATTAGAAGTGGATGGTCCTGTAGCCTGTGAAAGATGCTTCATGTATTATTTTAAAAAAATTAAAGTTCCATGTACTATCAAAATACTAAATGTTATAAGGCAGAAAATGTTCCTATATGAACGTAACATTTAAAAAAAAATCAAAAGGTACCTGGAATCCAAAATGCAGTGGGTAACGTTCTTTAATCTCTTCTGCTAAAGAAATTTGGCCTTGTCCACTTATATCCATATGCAGCAATGCATCAAAAAATAAATGACATCTAAAACGTTTGGATCAAAAGGGTCTTCAAGTAAAGCCAAAAATCCTAGCTTCAGGACAAGCCAAGAATCAAATGGAATGACACTGCGAGAGCTGAGAGAGAGAGAGAGAGAGAGAGAGAGGTGTTGGTGCCGGCGGCCAGAGAGAGAGAGAGAGAGAGGGGAGGGAGGGAGGGAGGGAGGGACCTGCAGGTGCGTCAAACGATGGCGGCGGCGGCAACGGGCAGCCATGGATCGAGTGAGACGCAGGCGGCCAGGAGAGAGAGAGAGAGAGAGAGAGAGAGGGACCAGCACGAGCGTCGACGATGTCGGCGGCGGCGGACAGATCGAACAGGAAGACGAAGATTGCGAGAGCTGCGGCGGTGGCGGGGATGGCGGCGAGCAGATGGGAAAAGCAGCAAAAGTGGAATCTAAACGATAGAACTAGAAATAAATGAGGAAACATGGGAATGGAGCAAGTCTGGTGCAAAGGCAGGAATGGAAAAGAAGCGGGTGGGAAAGAGATGGGTGAAGAGAGAGAGGTTTGACCAGCGCGAATCTCGAAAAAAAAAGGAGGGGCAGGATAGAGCATGCGCGCGCATGCCGTTGTCAAAAACCGCGTTCGTGTTATCTATCCACCCATCGGTCCGCCTCCCTCCCTCTCTCGCCGCCCGCCGCTCGCCGCATCGCTTTTTAGGGTTTTCTCGCTGCCGCTGCCCCCGCGCCCTCGCTCCCCGCTAACGCACGCGCGCCCGTCGACGAGTCCCGGCAGCCGCTCAGCAGTCCGCCGCCGCCACTCACCTGAAGCCGTGATGGGCAACAGCGACGCCGCATCGCACGCATCGGCGGCCGCCGCGCGCGACAACAAGAAGAAGAGGGTAAGAGGGCTCGTTCGCCTTTGCGGGTGGGGTCGCCGTCGGGGTGATCTCCCTGGTTCGATTCGGGACGAGGGGTTCCTGGTTGCGTTTGATTCGATTTGATTTGATTGCGCTGCTTGCTGATCTGATCTGAGTTCTGTGTTTTTTTTTGGTCCGGGGTGCGCCTTGCAGGGGAACCGCTCGGCGGCGAAGCTGAAGCAGAACAAGCGCGAGACGCGCCGCGGGCAGTTTCTGTCCAAGGGGCAAGGTCTGATCTCATGCCTGTTCTGTGCGATGTATTAATATATGTTTATGTTTGTGATTTTGGGGATTTCGGGTTTTTGTATCGGGGATTTGGCAGTGGTGTGCATGCGGGAGTTGAGCTCTCCATGCGTCGGATCAATGTTTGATGTACAAGTTGTGATGATCTTTTCTGTGAGACGTTATGATCTTCTCCGGGACATAGTTCTAGATTTTTTTTTTTTTTTTTTTGCATAGGTGCTGCTTCTGATTGCAATATGTCTCTTTGTTAATTGGGATTGATCTGTAAAATTTGTGTTTGTGTTCTGGATTTTTTTCTAAATCTGATATATTCTTTCGTTTTGGATTGGTCCAGGCAATGATGGCAAGGATGCCAAGGTTGCAACTTCGCCAACAGGAACAGGTTCAAATGCTGGCTCGCCCATCCTTGCTTCCCCGCATCCTCCACTTCCTCGTCGCCGGGTTGATTCCAGATCAAGGGGTAGTGATCCGGAGGACAGGGAGGAGGCTGGTGCTGCTGGCCTTGAGGTAGACGGCAGTGGCCTTGACTCTCCAGGCTCAGACAAGTCCCAAGGTTGTGACTGTCCTCAGAGGAAGGGGTTCTCTGGCAATGGAGGTGGCCCCAGCCTCAGCAGTGGAAGCAGTGTATGGTCCAGCTCAAGGAGTGTCAGTGAGGCTGAGGAGGAGGATACAGGCGGCCCCGAGGATGAGAGTGAAGTCTTTGATGATTGGGAAATGGCTGCTGATGCGCTTTATGTCGATGACAGTTCTTGTAACCAGAGTTCAGGTCCTACACTGACACCCACACCAGCTCTGACCACTGGAGCACCTGACCATGCCGCGAAACCAGAACCGATTCGAAGCAAGACAAGGGCTTGGGCACCAGATGACATTTTTCGACCACAGAGCTTACCCAGCATATCCAAGCAGGCTAGCTTCCCAGCAAGCATTGGTAACCGATGGCCAGAGATGGGAATGAATGCTGTGCAGCAGGAAATTCTTTCATCTACGCAGCCGTGCCCCATTTGCTGCAATGATCTTGACCCGACAGATTCGAGCTTCTGCCCCTGCCCTTGTGGGTTTCACATGTGCCTCTTCTGCCACAACAGGATCAAGGTGGAAGATGGGCGCTGCCCAGGTTGCAGGAAGCAATACAGCACAGTTTCTGCAGCAGAAGGCGGCGGCGGTGGAGGTGGCGCAAAAGCAGCAGTTGGGACTGGACGAGAGATGGAAAAGCGGCTATCCCGTTCTTGTAGCATGGGTCCAAGTTACTAGACTGCCAGGGTTATACTAGTTCTATGTTGTAGCTCTACCCATTGCATGTTACTGTCAGATATGCTCGTTTTTTGCGTATCGTCTGCTTTTGGTATAAAGAAATGTGAATATCGGAATAGGTGCTGAATCCATATAGTCTTGTCCAGAAACTCAGTTTTTTTAGACTGTTCCCGTTGCATGTGATGCATATGTTGCTGGAGAGCTGTGTGTGTGTTGCTTACAGTTTGTGAGATAATATATATGCCATATATAAGGTGACTGTTATGTCCTTATCTATAAGTATATGAGCACTTGAGCAGTAACTGTTGTCTTAATGATAGACATTAAGTTTAGGTATTTGCAATCTCATTCTTCGTTTTGGATTTATTATTATCTATTCTTTTTATCTGTTGGTTGTACTTGATCTGATCTTCTGAGTGTAGGTTCTGATGCTGTGCATTGTTTGTTTGTTAGGCTTCTCTACTTTTACTCTCGTCCTGATCTTTTGCGCATAGCATTAAAATGGAATTTATCTTAGTTGACATTTCATATTATGACGGTTCACTGTACTAGTCTTGGTATTCTTATTATTCTGCTAAAGGCAAGAAGGGATGAAATCATATTGCAAGTTGATATTATATTATGTCTTCTCTTTGCCTGTTATAGTTCACTGTGTATTTTGTGTATATCTCCACCTCATATCCATGTGTCTAACCATGAACCTATTGTCTGATCCATTGACTAGTGACTTTAGTATCAACATGGTCTCTAGATTTGAGTAGTACTTCCTGTTACATTAATATATTTATAGAATACTCCCTCTGTTCCAAACTCTAAGACGTTTGGCATTTCTAGATAACTATTGATATGCACTTAGATATACTGTGTCTAAATACATAGTAAAAGCAATGAAACTAAAAAAAGCCAAAATGTCTTATAGTTTGGAATGGAGGGAGTACACAGCAAGAGATGCTTCTACTAAACTAAATTTCAGAACAAGTCTACATGCATCATTTTAAAATATTTGAACTCAACATATGTAAAGTGAGATATGCAACCAAATACTAGTATTAAAATAGCTGACTTAGGACAACAACAAAACAGTGATTATTTCTGACTGAAGGCTGTAATCAAAGGAACTAGTTGCCTGTTAACCTCATGGGCTCATATTACAGTCAGCTCAAGCTTTCTACATGTGAGCTTGGCATGGTGTTGCCACCTGAGTTACACTGATTAGACTGTTGAAATGTGGGTATCGGGAAACCCCTGTCACCAGTCCAGGTTTGGAGGCTGGCACAAACTGGCAAAATCAGGTGGACGATTCTCCCCCTGGTCTGACTCTTATTTAGCTTGGCCTTGGTTGTGTGGAGATTTTGTGTCTGGACTCCATAATTCATGTTGAGCTACATATATGCACATTATAAATTTCTAATTGTGCTTTTCAATTTATTTTGTATTCAGTGACTGTCAAACCTACTGTACCTGTATGTTGAATTGTTGACTTATTTGGCAGACCTAGAATTTGTTTGGTGGACTCACATAATTTGAGGTACAAAGCTTCAAAGTTCAAAGATTTGCTTGGTGCTGTCATGACAATTTGATTTTGCTGGAGAAGATATTCTAGTTTAGCAAATGACATAGAAGACCTATTCTAGTTTAGCAAATGACATAGAAGACCTCTATTTAGCCTTAGTTATGGTTTTGTATACTGAGTAAAAAGTGTTTTGTCTTAAAGATATTTTTTAAGACTTAAATTTAGCCTTAACTATGTATTGAGTGAAAAGTGTGTCTTAAATATTATGAATGCATACGTTGGCTTCTGTTTCTTTTAAGCATCATCACCCTGGGTTATATGTACTATGTTTATTTTGTGAATGTGGGCTTTTTGCTTGTCCTGGACTCCTGGTTGCTGCCAACGATGAAGTGACCTATTGGTTCTTTCATTCATAGCTAATCTTAACCATTTTGATCAGGCGTGTTTTCCTTGATGCGGGTATGAACTGAATGGGCATCTGTGTTTCTCAAAAGTAGATTGGACAGACCTTGCAGCAAATTGTCAGAATCGATCAAATTGGCTAATCATCTTTTAAGTTCATTGAGGTTTCATTCTATTCAGTTTGTTGAGGTTTCATTCTATTCTATTTGTGGTTCTAAGTCTAGATGTTTCGTTTGAGTTGTGGTTCCAAGTGTAAACTTTTTGTTCAAGAGCTGAATCTTCAGCATGAATAGACAGTTCGACAAAAAAAAAAAAAAAAGTTTGCCACATGGTTAGCCGCACATAACATCGAATGTGCTTGCGAAAGATATTTTGTAGCAGAGAGTTTGCCGTTCCAAGTCCAGGCGTTTTGTTTGAGCCGAGTGTTCAGCGTGAGCGTGAATAGACAGTTCGCTTGGCAACATGGTTAGCCACACATAATCGAATATGCTTGAGAAGTAGCAGAAAACTATGGTTTTATAAGCCAAAAAACAAAAATGTGGTTTAGAAAAAAAAAGTGGTCGTGAGAGTTTATGAAACTTTAAAAATACAAGATTTGTTGTATCTAAACACTTAGTAGCTTTTGAAAACCAAAGTACCTTGTAAAATCGTAGTATTTTTAAAAATATTTTGTATTCACACACCTTGTAGTTTTTTAAACCCAAAGTACTTTGTAAAACCATAGCATTTCTCTAATATTTTTAAAATATTTTATGCGTCCAACCAGGGGCTAAAGAGCATGTGGTGAAAAGTATTATTGCCATCGCCCACCTATTCTTGCAATCTTGTTCTCATTCATACGAGCTTCAAAATGCAAATCTGAAGCGAATGGTTTACATAGCATCTCCAACAACTCCTCAAATCAACTTGCTATTCTTATAAATTTAGTAAAATCACAAAATTTCTTCTCCAACAACTCCTCAAACCAACTTGCTATTTATCCCAAGTTGCTATTCACAGACCTCCGCATACGTAAATTCCCCACGTGCGTAGCGAACTTACTATCGCCGCGAGGACCCTCCGTCAAGCGCTCCCTCCGCCTGCCGCTTGAGTAAAATCAGCCACCTATCCCGATGGATGTGTCTCGATGAGATGAGTCCGTAGGTGCCGGCCTCGCCGCCAAAGGGGCTTCGCCGCCCGGCGAAATCGGCCGGGCGGAGCCCCTTTCCGGCTCCGTACCGACGAGAAAAAATTAACGGGGCTCTTCGTTCGTTAGCGGGGCTCTTCGCTCGCTTAGTGGGGCTCTTCGTTCGCTTAGTGAGCTTCTTCGCTCGCTTAGCGGGCTTTTTCATTTTGGCAAGTGAGTTTTAGGGAGTTATTGGAGGGAAGTCTTTTTTCACTTGGCAAATAAATTAGCAACTTGCTAAAACTCAAGAGCATCTCCAACAACTCCCTAAATCAACTTGGTATTCTTATAAACTTGGCAAAAACACAAAAATCCACTCCAACAACTTGGTAAATCAACTTGCTAAATTTCCCAAGTTGCTATCCAGAGACCTCTATTACCGAGATTTGTCAAGTTACTATCCAAGTTGCTATCCCCCTCTACGGCAAATCCTCCCGACGGGACAGAGCAAATCCGTCATGGATCGGCCGCCGCATCTCGTCATCGTGCTCAACGAGGCGACACCCCCGCCGGGCGTAGGGCCCCATCGCCGCCAAGGGAATTGGCTCCGCCTGTCCCAAGCCCCGCTTCCCCAGCCTCCTTCTCCTCCGCAGCTTCCTCCTCCTCTGCCGCCACGCCGCCCGAAGCTCCGGCGGCGTCGCCTGTTCCGCTGGGCGGTACCGGTCAATCGCGAAGAAGAGACCGCGGGGCGCTATGGAGAAGAAGGACTGTCGCGACCCCGATCAATTTGGAGTCGTGGGGCCTACCTTTTCAAATTTACCAAGTGAGGATACCAAGTCGTTGGAGTTGCTTTTTTTTTTTTCACTTGCCAAATAATTTACCAAGTTGCTAAACCATAAGATATAGCAAGTGAATTTTATAAAACTCTTGGAGATGCTCGCAAGTAAATTATACCAAGTTGTTGGAGATGCTCTTAATCTGCATTCTTATCTGGCAGGTATCATGGTGGTTTTGCATCTAGTGACTTTCACGTATCGTTCTGGGACATAATTCCATGGCTCTTTTCTTTGAGTACAATACAATGGGAGAACAATCCCAAATTTCTGCTGTCAAGAAACAAGCAATCTGTTGCATTTTTTCAACAGAATGTATTGGCACAGATGCAAAATTTTCCAAGCACTATACGCCGCAAGCACATCACCATTGGTCATGAATGACTACATTTCAGGAAGCATAGTGACATACTGCACATGGAACAAGTTACTAATAGTGTTTGTTAACGTAACCTAGGCCTTCAATAGCTCCCTCCAGAATTGAATTCAGACTGACACGGGTAACAAACAAGAACAAGCAAGGGCTGCCACTTCTCCACGCCAACCTAAGACCACTATCAGGAGAGTAGCTTGCCAACTTCCCTCTTCAGCCACAAGGTGCGCAGCCTGGGTTCATAGGAAAGAAAGATCTCCCTGTTCTCAGGGTCCTTGAAAACATCAGAGGCTAATACCTTGACCTCATCTGACACATCGTCCATGGTGTGCAGAGCCTTGATACAGCTTGAAATTGTGAACTGATCAGCATCCTTTGCTCTTTGTTCTTTGACGCGAGCTTGCTTCATTCTGAAATTCAAGTAGGTCTCCATGATCTGCTGGATGTCTGGGACCTTCCGCTTCTTGCGCCTGTCTCTCTGCAGTTCTACACAAGAACTTGACTGTGCCTGTTCATCAGCTCTCTGTGGCCTTGGGTCCGCACCATGCTGTAGTCGTTCCAGCACCTCTTCATCACGATTTTGCAGCATGTCGAGATCATCTATACCTTGGGGTCCTAATGCTGTTTGCTGAAGTAGGCTGATATTATTCCATGCCTCATTAACGCTAGTGTTACCACTAGGTCTTTCAGACAAACCTGGGACTGTACTGATATTGTTGCCTCCATCATCAACATTTCCACTAACATTCTGAGGTATGCTGGAAGGCGATTTCTGTCCCCCTTCAGGAATAGGACCTATCGCAGTAACATTTATTTTAGTAAAACAAAAGGTATCAGTGACTCAGTGTATAGCACAGTTCTCCTCAGCCTTTTCCAGCTGTAGGTACTGTGGTTATGCATGTGTGCCCAGTGAGGTGGATGGGCGTGCTCACCATCAAATAACAGCTCAAGTGAATCAAGCAATGGAAAGCTCTTGCTTTGGTACTTCCGTGCCTTGGGCATATCCTACAAAATTTAAAGAATATTAAAAGTTACCTAAGTTGTATATATATGTGGTAAGAGTAGAAGAACTAAGTCTTCACCTCAATTATCTCATCCCAGATTTCATCTGTTGTTCTAACCATGGATGCACTCTGGTCCCATGAGACTCCATCACGTTGGAGGACAGATTTTAGCAACTTATAGTCCTTCTTCAATTGAGTCTCATGTTCCTGGATTTGCATTTTACTAAACTTTGCTTCAGGGTACCTTATAGTGAAATCCCTAACAATTTTCCTCCACCCCTCTGTTCTCCAACCGTGTTGGGTACGATAATGTGAAGTATTGTTCTCATGAAGTATATCAACAAGACCCTTTTCGTACTTCATCATCCATCTTGCTCTATTTGCCATTTAACCCTGCAATAGGCCTATAAAGAAAACTGCAATAGGTCAGATAACATCTATTGTATTTATCTGACGAGGCCATGAGGGATCTGAAACTAAAATGGATAATAAAATGCGAAAGACAAAGAAAAGACCCACATTCCATTCATTACTGAAATTCTAGTGCAAGCACAATTTAACCGTAACAGCTCTATATCAGGTCAATGGCTAGTTACATTGCATTCTTGTTCGAATAAGTCAGTTCTACTGTTACCAGGACAGCTAACTTATAAACCAGAAACTAACAGTATTCTCTAGCAGAGAAAGAAAAACATATACAACTATTCATTCATGCTAAAAGCGAAGGAAGCATGAATTCATGACAGAGTGCAATGTTAGCATATCTTTCCCATGCCATACATTTACATACGGTGAACAAAAATGTACAAAAGAAAAGGTTATCTTCAACTAATGTCTCGTCCCAGAACCTACTACATTCTATAGACCATACATGTAGCATTGCCTGCATGATGTGGAAAAATAAAACCTAAACGGATATTATTTTTTTCTGCTAGCGATACATTTAGAACCTTAACATGAAATCAGCCGTTCTTATTGGTGATCTACAAGAACAAGTGTATGTCAACCAATCAGAGTGTTTGATGAAAGAAGGGCATGTACACAGCTGGTAGACTTAGAAAGGCACTTTACCGTACTAGAACTGTGCACTGCTGAGCTAAAAAGTTTCAACAACAGGTGATTGAGAGAAGTGTAGCACTTGCATCGTGTCATGCTGAGTTTATGGCAGCTACGGCAGCAGCATGCCAAGCCATGTGGCTGCAAGGACTAGCAAGTATATGTTGATAGGAAGGAAGCCTGACAAGTTTCCCTGTACTATGCTGCCAACAAATCAACCATAGAATAGATGAAAATTCTAGTGTTCTGATCATTGATGAACGGGTAAGCACATTGATACTTGCTTCCATTTCATTCGTGGGTGTGTGCGAGCTGATCTACTCACCAAAACAATCAAAGCCCAAACAAAAAAGAGAGATATAAGCAAGCACTGCTGCTTTCATAAGAAGATTAGTTTCAGTGATATAGAAATTCATATCACAGGAGCAGAGAGATTGAACAGACTCGCCCAATTCATAACCTAGAGCCGAAATTAATCAAACAAGTTGTATATATGGCACGACCGCACGAACAAAACCACAACCAGCAACCACCCATTCGACATCACGAACGAGCACTGAGCGAGCCGCCGCCTCGACAGCAAGCGCTTATCAGCATCAGCGCGTCGAATCCGGAGACTCACCGAATCAAGTCGCACTAATCCACCTGAATCTAGTCCCCAGCGGATTCAAACCCGCCCGGAAGGCGACCTAAACGGCGGGGGCCGCAAGAGCAGGGGAGGTGAGAGCGGGTTGTAGCTACCTCCGCGCTGAGCCCGCAGGAACCAGAAGAAGCCGCAGCGTCGCTGTGGCGGGGCCGTGAGCCGCCGGCCAACGGCGTCGACGCCTCGCGTGCCGCGGTTCCCAAGCGCTGCTCCGGGCTGTAGGGTTTGCCCCTTTCCCCGCGGATGGGTTGGTCGCGGAACCCGGCTGTTCCCGGATCTGTCCCCAGCCAAACGAACGGAAATTTGATAATCACGGTCCGACTAGGCACGAGGGTGACTGTTTGGAATTGTCTGTTTCTGTTTGGAACGGAGAGACCAAATTGAAGCCACAGGGAAAACAGACTAGGAACGAGATGAGGTTAGATCGAACGATGTACCAAATGGCGAAGCATGAATTCGTATGACGGTGAGTTTCAACGCAATGATAAAAGTAGACTAGTAATATCATCTACTACTACTTTGTTCAAAAAGAAGTATGGCTATGAGTTTTTTTTTTTGCCAGTCATACTTTTTAAGTTTGGCTAGATTTGTGAAAAATATTAACAATTCTCATGTCGAATAGAGCATCAATTATTTCCTAATTTAGAAATTCATGTCGAGATTTATGCTAATAATATTGGCATTCACTCTCATTTGTGGTTTTTCAGTAATTTAATCGGGCATCATAGTCATCTTCCTTGTTTATATTAGTCAACTTACCATGGCCATTATTGTCATGTAGGCTAGAAATTATACATATGAAATCTCTGATGTTTCTATCTCCTTCCTTCAGCGATAGGGTTTTAGAGCGTTGGCATCATAATTTTTTTTTGTATGCAGCAATTCCTCGACCAAAGGAACATTTGTTTGCTTTCTTTGTGGTTGTTGGCATCATATTTTGTTGCTTGACTTCTAGTTTTTTCTCTATATATGTTTAGTTTCTTTGGAACTAACCCTATTGTGTTTATGGTCTAGGTTTCTAGGTTCATCGTGACCCATTGTAGCGTTGATGCAGTATGCCCTAGATTCTCATCCCCTTCTCTCCCAAGCTTTTTTATAGCGTCATCTAGAGTTGGTTTTGTCTCTCAAAAGGTCTCATATAACACTCTTAAACTACTTGTGTGCCCATAATTTGAAAAAAGATTGAGCAAGGAAAGTAGATGGACAGATTGAAAAACTTGGGATGTGTTCAAGGGAAGCATATGAGAGTGCTAAAGACCAGGCTAGGCAAGATTCCTGTCAATTAGGTTTTTAAAATTTCAGGACTTTTTATTTGTTCTCATATGTCCAAGACAGTCCTGCATATCCCAAGTCATGAAGATTACAATCTGAGAGGACCTCTCTAAAACATCTTATATGTTTTTCACCTCTACGGGGAGGAGGAAATTGTTCATGCTGCCACATTGTTGTTTCATGATGCAACTAGGAATATCATTTTTGTTTATTTCCTTTGTTGTGTGAAATCACAACTTTTAATTGACCTTAGGTACTATTAAATGTTGCTTCAAAAACTATTCAATAAAACAATAGCATATTTTTTAGATGTTGTATAATTTTTAAAGAAAAAAACACTACATGCAACAGACAAATGAAAGTAGCACCAGATAATGTTATTGCTCTAATATAAATACAAGCTACAAAATCTTAGGTTTTTTTTAGATCTATCTTATACTACTAGTTTTTTTAGAATTACATAGTACAATACAGATGTCCACAACACGCATGCACGCTCATCCGATAGAACATACGTATATAAACCCTACTTCTATAAGTACCTTCGAAAAGATTGAACCAATAGATCTAGAGATTTCTAAAGTCACTACATACGCTAAAATCAATTGAGATCAAGTTTGAATAACCAATAGGTCCACTTTTTAGCAATTATCCAACTAATATTTAGATGGATAGATCCACAAATAATTAGATGGATAGATCAAAATGGGTCTTGAAGACACTTTGAATTATCCCTCTTAATGAAAAAAATACGTCGACGGATGTGTCTTTAGAAAGTAACTTTAAATCTCATGGGCTAGCTCCATTATCATAATAAAAGATATGTTAATTTTTTAGGCTACTAACACCTTTGCATGAAGAATAAATGAATAATACAGTAGATATTTTTTTGCTTTTCATCGGTGAACGGGGTAAACAAGCACTTTCTGACTTTTCTGTCTTGCTTGAACTTTCTTGTCCGTGATCTCCGTCGTGCTTTCCTGTCCGTGACTGGACAGCTGCTAGGATGCGCTTGTTGGAAACTGGTAAACGGCAGTGAACATGCTTGCACGTGTTGGTATCAAAATCATACTAAAACGTTTGCCACGCAGTCGAGGCGGAAAATGCTAGGAGTGTTTGTCGGTCAAGGAACTTCATTTAACATCACTTCATCAGCGAGTACAATCGGAGTTTGAGATACTCTGATTGTCCTCGCCTCTTTGAAAACGTACGGTGCTTGAAAAAATAATTGCCTTAAAGTTCCCGACGTGATTAACAATTTACTATATACAAGAAGATACAGACGACTGATTCCTCATTCAACCAACCTTGTACTTCTGCGTTCCAGAATTGGACCGTAACAAATCTCACCACGCAAATCTCCGTCTTCGTCACCTACCAGCACCACCCATTCGTTCTTTTCAAAATTTATTTAAAAGATGCAGCGGAGCAAGACCGGCGTCTCCCGCGAGATCACTCGCTCATGCATCATGCATGGCTGCCGTTTTGACCGCGACGTCGCGGCACCGGAGATCCGCAGGTGTTTACCGGTCCCCTTCCGGGCAGGAGCGGCAAGGACACGAGTTCGCGTCAGCAAAGCAGGCGCCAGAGCCGGTCCGTGTTGGATTGATTCTTCCCGTCGGCCGGCGGGCACACACCACATGCGCGATGCGTCCGGTTGCAGGTGCCCGGGCGTGGCCGTGGCGTGTGGTCAGGCATTGGGGAACCTGTAAAAATCAGTGCAACGAACGGGGCCACGAGGAGCATGTGCTGCTCCCCCCATGGAGCTGTGCCGCGGGGCTGGGACTGGGACCGTCGGACGCGGACGCCAAGGCACCGGCCCGAGTAGGCTGCTGACTCTCTCTCTCTCTCTCTCTCTGTGTTCCGGACGACGCCAACGAACGCACGCACGGGCACGGCGGCGGCGCGGGCGTCAGGTGGAAAACGGGGGACACGCGGCGTCGCACTCGCTCGTGCTCGTTCTGTACTCTGTACTCTGTCGCGTCCGGTGGGATGTGGGACACCAACACTAGTTTCCACTCCAATCGTCTCTGAATAAATATATTTTTTTAGAGTTGTTTTAAATTAAAATTTCAAAATTTAATCGAATTTCTAAATAAAACATTAAGATTTACAATATACTTATTTCATATCATGTTGTTATTTTTTCTATATAAATTTCGTCAAATTCTAAAATTTTTGATTAGTACAGATTCTATTATTGATTTATTTAAAGAGATGGAGGAAGTTATTATTTACTAGTAATACGTTAAAAACTTAAATTACCCAAATAATCCACCACCGTTCCGGGTCTGACCCAACAACGTTTTTTTTTTTTTTTTTCTCTGATTCTATACAAGATTTCTGTATATAGAGGCAGGCAAACCTCGCCCACTCCTCGAACACGTGACAACCCGCGCGCCACCTCCGCCTCCGGACCATCGCCCCACCCTCGCTCCCTCTCACCGCCACCGCCGAGATGGCCTGCTCCCAGTCCCACCTCGCCGCCGCGGGGGCCTCTTCCCCGCCGCCTTAGCGGTTCGTTCCCCGGCGCACTCCCCAGCCGCCGCCTTCGCGCGGCCCCGGTCGACGCCGCCTCGTATGAATCGCCTCTTACCCATCCATCTTCTCCGCCCCTTCTCTGGCCTGATTCGCCGCATTGTTGACGGACTGCCTGTATCTGCTTCAGGTTTTGCGAGCGCTGGCTTGTCGTTGTCTGTTAAGGGAAACAGGGCGGCTTCCCTGCTGGTCGCCGCCGCGGGGCCGGCCGTGGCGGCGCCGGTGGCCGACCTGGACGGCCGCCCGGCCACGGAGAAGCAGCCCATCATTGTCATCGATAACTACGACAGCTTCACCTACAACCTCTGCCAGGTAGTGTATGACGTTCTATGTTGTCTTGGGGGCGTGTTCCCTTCCGAAAATGTTTGATTATTTGTGATCTGTCATCTGTGTACGACAGCTACCTGCGGGCTGTGGGTTGGGTTCATACCTCACACGTAACATAGCACTCCATCCGTCTCAAAGTAAATCAATTCCTAGAATCACTCTAGGTCAAACTACCTTAATTTTGACAAACTTCATAAAAAAGACTGACAACATCTATGACACCAAAATATATTTCATGATGTGTTTAGTGAGATACTAATTCGGCGTCATAAATATTTATACTCTTTTTCTATAAATTTGGTTAAACATAAATTAGTTTTGACTTAGGGCAACTCTAGAAGTTGATTTAATTTGGGACGGAGGTAGTAATTTGTTTGCGCTCATGCCTCTGCCCTCTTGTTGCAGCTGTACCGGATTGTTTCTGGATACATTTCTGGATAATTGTTTGAACATTTTCCCACTCAGTTGAATAGTGTTTGCTTGTTACAAGATGAATTTCTATGCCCAGGTGGAATAGTTCTTTTCCTGTTTGCTTGCGATGTTGGTTCAATAATGTTTGCAAGATGAATTGCTATGCGCAGTTGGAATAGTTTCTTTCACGCTTGCTCACGATATTAGTTCTAGGATAAGATGTATATATGCAACTTTTGGTCTCTGTTGTGAGTAATTTTGTTTGTTTGTGATAATGTTATAGTTTCTTATGTCACTTTGCAATAGGCCAAGACTTCTTTTTCCCAATTGTGCTTTTACTAGATCAACTGAAGGAATATATGATCACAAGAATGCTAGGAATGTATTCCATGACGCTGTTATACATTATGAGCCTTTTTATGGAATTCGTGTCTGCTATAAGTAGGCATCCATACTTGGGAGTGAATACCTATCTGTCACATTAAAGTCTAGATGACTATCCCATCCCAAAATACTTGATCTTATAGCATTCAAATTGGTCCCAAACTAGTCATTCTCACTTTCCAATGCACATTTCTCTTCTTCTAATACATCTTCTTTTCCCCATACATCTTTATCTCTTTCTAGGAGTACTAAGGTCTTTTACCGTGAGCATTGATATTTGTGATAAATCCTAAAATCTCTACTATTCTGGGCAGAGGGATTATGTTGTCACTCTTTTTAAACGAAATCGCATAAAAAACCTTTTGTAGATACAACGCTACTTCATATCTACATTGCTTGAATTGCCCTTTAATTTTGTTCCTAAAGCCAGAATCATAAGTGCATTTTTTTGTTCTTGGCGATGCGTGAATCATGTGTTTTTCTTGCACAGAATGCTTATCACATCCTTTTTTTTTTTTTTTTTTTTTTTTTGCAAAATTTGGACTTGAAACGCGAATGCTAGATCTGTTTCCTATCAACTTTTTAGATTCTCTGCCCATTTCTGTTGAGTATCTTCAAGTCCTTGCTACCTTTTTTTTTCTGTGGAGAATAGCTTTGTACATCTATTGTATGGGATTAGATATCAAAAAGGTTAGGATCTAGGTCGTCAATGGAGTGCCTCCTAGTTCCTGATCAGGGTTACGCATATGCATAGGTGGCAATTAGGTACTAGGTGGAGGGTAACAGCTAGCACTTAGTCAGGTTAGATATCCTTTTAAAAGATATTGCTATTGGCATATTCCTTTGCAATAAAGCTATAAAAGGGGTGTTGTTTGAAAATTAATTTTTATTTGGGTGGGCAAGTATGCATTTGAATGTTAGAACACCATTTTCTGTTTCACATTGCACTTTATTGAAACATAATATAGTGTAGAAAAAAGAGAAAAAAGAGAAAAGAAGCAAATTCTATGAGCAAAATATGTCTTTTCTGACATTTTGTGTTTAATGATGTAGTATATGGGGAGCTGGGATTGAACTTCGAAGTATACCGCAATGATGAACTGACCATAGAGGATGTAAAGAGGTATAATTGGTTATCTGAGAACATTTTCAACTTTAATATAGCTGTTTTTTTCTTTTCCCTGAACCTAAAAAGAAAAAAAATATTTTTATACTTTGTTTCAACTAATCTCAGTTTGATGAACATGTTTTCTTTTTGCTTATTATAGGAAGAACCCAAGAGGAATACTTATTTCTCCAGGGCCTGGTAAGTTTGATCTTATTGAATATCACAATTGTTGAAGCTTCTGAGTGTAATAAAATATGTTCATATTTGTTCTTTAGGTGAACCACAAGATTCAGGTATATCATTGCAGACTGTTCTTGAATTAGGCCCAACCATCCCAATTTTTGGAGTCTGCATGGGTCTGCAGTGCATTGGGGAGGCATTTGGAGGTAACATTAATCTTTATAACAGGTCAGCTAGTTGTTTAATTGTCTCTGCTTTTGTCTCTCAAACATTTATGACATGAATATGCAGGAAAGATTATCCGTGCTCCTTCTGGAGTGATGCACGGAAAAGTTCTCCAGTTTACTATGACGAGGAATTAGGGAAGGCCTTGTTCAACGGCTTGCCAAAGTATGGTTTAATTTCTGAACCATTCAATCATCTGAATTTTTATTGTTTATTAGTCTTATCGATTCTTTGTTAGACTGTTCATGGCTACAAATTCATAGTTTCATGGAGTGTCTTTTTCATTATTATATAATAACATGACATGCAAATATCTCCCTTTTATTGATAAGTCATTCAGCCATGTATGAGAAATTCTTAATGTGTTCTTCTTTTAAATAAAATAAATGTTTTCTTACTTGAGTTATTCAAGGAGATGGTTTTATATAACATTTCACTTATAATATTATAAAACCTGTGTCTGAAATTCAATGCCAGTTACTTCATTCAGTTTATGGTATTCCCATGTAAGCCTTCCGAGCTGACACCATACTTTGCTACCATGGACAGCCCTTTTACTGCCGCGAGGTACCACAGCTTGGTCATCGAGGAAGAAACCTTCCCACATGATGCTTTAGAGGCCACTGCATGGACTGAAGATGGACTTATCATGGCTGCCCGTCACAAGAAGTACAAACACATCCAGGTACACCTATTTCCCAACCTTTTGTGCCACACCATTGGATGTGTATGCTGTCCTTTTGAGTCCCACCGAGGATTACGTTCTCCTTAAATTCTGGACTTGTATTATAGTGACTGCTAACGATAACTGTTTTCAGGGTGTCCAATTCCACCCGGAGAGCATCATCACCCCTGAAGGCAAGAAAATCATCCTCAACTTCGTCAGATTCATTGAGGAACTGGAGAAGCAGCGTTCATAGGGGGAGGTAGATGCCACCGGTGGCTTCATAGATCAGTCAAAAGCAGAGACAAGGCGCTGAAAGCTGCGTAGTACCAGGGCTGGCAGTGGAAGTTAGCTAGGAAACAGCCTTTTCCTCTCTTAATTCGTTGTGCTCGTGGTAATATAATTTGTGTGGGCCGAATTTCGAATAAAGTCCAGCTGATCAAATAAGCACCGGTGTTCCCGTGTTGGTGCTTACGTATTTTATTTTATTTTTATTGTTTTTAACATGGTGCCCTCTAGATGTACAATTAAATTTTAACAACTACTAGTTTTTAGCCCATGGGCGGCTTGAGGCCCGACGGTATATGCATCGCCTTTACTATGGGCCAATGACACACCGAGGGCCCACCTAAGGAAAAATAAACAGCCCAGGGCTTCGTGGACTCATATATTATACTAGCAGGAACGCCGCGGGGATAGGCACAAATAACTGGGCATTCTTGGAAGACTTGACAGATCGGGTAAGAAGAATCATAACAATTAATATATATAAATATATATTCTGTACTTGAAATACCAATTAGGTCACAGTCAATTCCAAAATAGAAATCATTTGTTGTGGGAGCCTTACCATCTAAATGTAATTTTGAAGAAGTCAAATTGCCTATGAATGTATTATCTATAGATACAAATGAAACCTTCTTTCTATTAAAGTAGCTGAAACATTGTAATTAGCACTATGATCATACATAATATGGCCAGCACCGGCGTTCTTTGCTTGTAGACAACAGATCTGCGAATAAAAAAAAAGAAATTAAAGCTATCACAGATATAGTGAGTGAAATAGAGAATTAAATGCATGGTGCGACATCCATGGAGAAGTTGTAATGATGGAGAAGTTGTAATGATTTGAGAGTAAACATGTAGTCAACTAACCATTAACGTAAATTTCCCTTGAACAGCAGGTTACATAAACTCACTACTTTGCTCTATGCGAAGCCAAGAGAAAGAGAAACAGATGAAAACACTAACATGTTTGAAACAAAGATAAATAAAAGGACAATTGTTATGAAATTAAGGTAACTCTAGCACTGTGAAACAAAATGAGTGAAGGCACACATCAGAAGTGGAACAGCTATAGAATAAGGTAATAACTAACATACTAATTGCTTACCAACTGTTTGAAGCTATTACATCTCATGAAGCCAGCCATGTGGAAGGGGTGAAGAATCATAAGCAAGCCCGATGATTGAAGATGCTACCATGATTCTTGAACTCCGAAATTGATGAAAACATAATATGGAGCACATTTCAAGGACAGTAACAGTACGCATTGGTGTTGTAAGAAAAAAACAGTACACATTGGTTACATATTAAGATGGGAGATTGAAAATGGAGAACAAATATATACATATGATGATTAATATCCTGATATGTTTCATGGTCCATTGAGGAAACAAAAAAAATTGAGAAATGCATAGAAACATTTTTTAGTTAGGTTAGACATCGCTTCCTATTAAGGTTTTCTTGAATAATGCCTCGTTGTTAACACAGACATGGAGCTTGTTCGACAAACCTAGCAAAATTAACAATTATCTGTTCCCAAATTAATTTGGCAGCCTGAAAAATCAAAGACATACCAAGAAAAATATTGAGAAAACCACGAAAAATAAGGGCTAATTTGACCTGACATACTAAAAGTTTAGCTGTACAGGTAACATACAGTAGGCACCCAATAATTAGAAGAAGTAATATAATGTCTGAAAGCAGCGAGAGTGAGAAGAACAAAGTTATGCTCCAGTGGAAATCAAGCAGGTCATTCTTCCTATGAAAGATATTCATTGAAGACTTAGTGTAAACAACAAATAAATATAGATGAAATCTTTCTGCTTATATAAAGGATGACCACAAAGGCATAGTGGTACGTAAGAGGGCGGAGCAGCTGGGGGCACCGGCGGCGGCGTCGTAACTTGCAGGGAGTGGGGGAGGACGGACGTTGATAGAGACGGGATGTTTTCTTTCTTTTTTTTTTTTTTCCCCTGGCGACGTTTCTAGATTGTGGGTTGTGGCCGATGCGGGGGGAAGCGGGCTGGCATGACAACCGTCGGATGGCCGTCGTTGTGGCATCGTATGGCCAAGAGGAAGTGGCGACGTGGCCAAAGGATAGAGCGTTTTTTGTTGTACAAAAACAAAGAGAATGGTAGATGGTAGGGGCAAGCGCGCAGACGCGAGAAGCCGAGGGCAGGCGATGGGTAGGCGAGATGGTGGCTGGCTCGTCGGCGGCGAGCGTCTTGCCGGCGGCGATGCTGTCGATGGCGTTCTTTTTTTTTTTTCGTTTGTTGCTGCGCGTGCGTGGGGAGCGGAGGGGTGGAGAAGAGTCTGGAATGTGACTTGGCCGAGGTGGTGGGCCTTTTTTTTTTTTTTTTTAATTTGCTTTGGCGACGACAGTAAACGAAGGGACGGTGGGATGGTGAGCAGAGTTGGATCGTAAGGCAGGGAGAAAATGCATGACGTGGCAAAAGCAGGGATGAGTTTTTGTTGTACACAAACTAAGAGAATGGTAGATACAGAAGAGACGGAGGAGGTTGCAGAGTTCCGAAACCAGCCGTCCCACGCCCACGCAGCGTTCCACCCGAAACTAGCGCAAGCTCTGCAGAGGCCGTCCGCCACGCGCGCTTCCCTCTCCTCTCTGCTGGCGTCGAGCAATCTATGGACGGCGACGGCGCGACGCGGAGGCAGCCGATGCTGGAGAAGCGGCCGAGCCACCGGGAGCGGCACTTCACGGCGGGGGAGGTGGTGCGGGACGTCATCATGGGGGTGTCCGACGGCCTCACCGTGCCCTTCGCCCTCGCCGCGGGGCTCTCCGGCGCCAGCGCGCCCTCCTCGCTCGTCCTCACCGCCGGCCTCGCCGAGGTCGCCGCCGGCGCCATCTCCATGGGACTTGGAGGGTAACGTACTGCTTGATCAAAAACTCTGCTTGTCTATGCAGTTGCTTCTCGCATTCGTCACGACTGATCTAAGTGGAAGCTACCAGCGACTTCCGTTTCTCCTTTTGCGTTGACTGGCCACGAGATTTTAAGCTTTCATAAACTACTATATATACTGTGAGCTAAAATATTGAGTAACATATGAGACAAGAAAAAAAATCAATTCATGCACGAGTACATTCGGGTAGTTCATAGTTCGATGACGGATCAGCTCTTTTGTAAACTGAGCGTTCTTCAGTCTTCATGACTTCACCATGACTTCACCACAGCATCATATCCCGAATGTCGCGGGTGTCTTTGGCAGAGAATTAGAATCTGAGTATAGCATTAGTACTCATAGCACAGCGATCACTAAACTAAACTGGAAGACCATGAGGCTGTGAATTTGCACTGTTCAGAAGATATGGTCATGTGCTTCACACCCAGGGCCTTGTTTAGTTCCACGAAACTTTTTAAGGAGAGAGATTGTAAAAGTCCTCAGAAGACTTCGCTTTTATTTGGTAAATATTGTCTAATCGCGGGCCCAACCAGGCTCAAAAGATTCGCCTCGTGATTTACAACAAAAAACTATGTAATTAGTTATTTTTTATTTATATTTAATACTCTTTTACATACGGCAACAAATTTGTGAGAGGAGAGAGATTGTAAAGTCCCAGAAGATTTCGTTTGTTTGTGGTAAATATTGTCCAATCGTGGCCCAACTAGGCTCAAAAGATTCGTCTCGTGATTTACAACCTAACTGTGCAATTAGTTATTTTTTTTATTTATATTTAATGCTATTTACATGCGGGAAACAATTGATGTGATGGAGAGAGAGTGGAAAAACTTGCAATTCCAATTGAAAGTTGCATGGAACTAAAAGGCCCAGCTCGACTTGTAAATTGGCCCTCATCCAAACCCACAAAGGAAATCGTTAGGACAAAAGCTAGCTCGTGATAGACAAGTGTGTGGCCCTCTTTCACGTGCTCCTCCAGCACGCTTTGTGTTAGTTATCACAACTTTTAGGCCGAACAAAGTGGAATACAATATTTTCATCTTTTTATCTGAGAATAAGACAAACACCACACCACATTGTTTTCAATTAGAAAAGGTGTTCCACTAACGCATGATTCTGAATTTCTGACCCGCGCCCGCGCCATGTGGAAGGTACCTTGCGGCCCAGAGCGAGGCAGATCATTACAAGCGGGAGATGAAAAGGGAGCAGGAGGAGATCATCACCGTCCCGGACACGGGTACATGGATACCGGTTCATTAAGTAGCATTTCTCCTGACCATTGGTGTGTGTATTTTGACTGGCATTCTGACCCGTTGGTGTTTTGAATCCTTGATTGATCATCCATTCCAGAGGCTGCTGAGATTGGAGAGATCATGTCACAGTATGGGCTTGCACCGCACGAGTATGGCCCTGTCATCGACGGGCTCAGGAGAAACCCTCAAGCTTGGCTAGACTTCATGATGAGGTATGACCAACTAGTACATCCACTACCACTAGTTAACACTTTTGAGTAGCCCTGCTCACTCATTTTTGTAGAAAATGGCAATGCAGTAGTTCATAGAACTGTTGAGAATGAAAACATAAAACATCATGTTATTAGTCATAAACAACCTAACAAATATGATAACAAACTTAGAAATATCATTAATGTAAATGGTTTTCTCAACTAACCAGGGAAATGTGTTCAGGTTTGAGCTGGGATTGGAGAAACCAGATCCTAAAAGGGCTCTGCAGAGTGCTTTTACAATCGCGCTATCTTATGTGATCGGTGGATTGGTCCCTCTCCTGCCCTACATGTTCGTCTCCACAGCTCAGAATGCCATGCTCATATCTGTTGGAGTTACATTGGCCGCACTACTTTTCTTTGGCTACATCAAGGGTCGCTTTACTGGGAATCGGCCATTCATCAGTGCTGTCCAAACTGCGATTATTGGAGCACTTGCTTCAGCAGCAGCATATGGGATGGCGAAGGCCGTTCAAGCTAGTTAGTTGTGTTGAAGGTATCAAGCATTTGGAAACAAAAGTTTCAGTAGGCTGCAATAAACTAAAGAAAGTTGTAATTCTTCTCCTTTGAAAATCCCATTACATTATCTTATTGCAGAATCTAATGCTAGCGTACTCTTATTTAGTTTTAATAAATAAAAGAGAAGATAATAATAAATAAAATATCTCTGCATCTCACTTTGGTCAAGTAAAGATTGAACTTGACACGACACTACATATTCAATCATGATGACAAGCAAATTGAAATTACCACAGAAGCATGTATGGGCATCAGGCCAAGATGGGTGATGAATTGATGATAGCACAAGTTTAGCTCCTTCAAGAAAAAAAAAAATGACATTAGCCACAAGTTGGTTAGATAGAGATAATTTACTAAGAAGATATGCCTTACTTGTAATCGCCTCAGGTATCTGACCGATCTGCGAGAATTTGCTGTGAATCTGTGATGTCTTAACTTTGAACAGATGCAAGGTATCTGACCAATCTGCCAGAATTTGATGTGAATCTGTGATGTCTTAACTTTGAACAGATGCAAATATGCTATCTTCTCTTGTTTTTGAATCCAACAGGCGCAACCAGAGCTATGCACCAGATAGACCAATTGCCAAGACATATCAGATCTACGCAAACTATAGTTCTCATCAAGATACCTTGTCTAAACAGAGAATCATGAAACGTATCTAGACCTTGATTTGCTAGAACCTCTGCTTTTCCCCTCCCAGACACAGGAATCTTCAAAGCCAAGTATGTGTGCTCACTACTCAATAAGGTACCTTTATCATATTCATCAATCTGAGCGTGAAAATCATATTCATGTTGCATTGTCAATGTTCAAGCTCTAAGGTTATCACAGGTAGAGAAGTAAAATAAGTATCTTTACCTCAAAACTATCCATTATCATGGTAATTCTTTGTTGACTTTTTCTTGACAAATTCATTGATTAGTGAAGTATAAACCCCAAAATCTGAAACCATTCCTTTTGCACTTTTCAATTGTTCGGCGTCTCTAACTTTTCCATGCTTGCAATGTCCGTCCAAAAGAATGTTGTATGTTATATCATCTGGGCACACCCCAATATTAAGCATCGCATTCAGAAGCATGTCTGCATTCTTCATCTGCCCAAGAATGCAGAAGCCATTCATAACCACATTATATGTCACAACTCCCGGTTTTCGACCCTTATTCTGCATCTCTTTCAGTAGCTTAAAGCCTGTCTTCACATCACTGTTCTTACAGAAGGCATCAATCACCATTGTGTATGTCGTGTTGTCAGGCTCCAAACCAGCGTCCACCATCTCACGTAGGATCCTTTCTGCATCGACTGAACGCCCTGCCTTACTCAGTCCTGAGATGAGCGCAGTGTATGTGACCTCATCCAATGCAACCCCTTCGTCTGACATCTCTTGTTTCATCTCCATTGCCATGTCCAACTCCCCCTCCTTGCCGCAGCCATCGATGAGGGTGGTGTAAGTAACCTTGTCTGGCTTGAGACCATTGTTCCTCATCTCCTCCACAATGTCATTGGCTGCTTTCAAATCTCGCACTCGGCAAAGACCATTCACCAAAGCATTGTATGCCACCAAATCCGTCTTGACACCCATTGTGGCCATCTCCCGGTGCAACTCCAACCCAGCTGCCACATCACCCTCCTTGCAATGTGCATCTATCAATGTCGTGAACACAACAGCGTTGGGGTTCACACCTCTCTCACGCATTTCCTCAAACACCTCCAGTGCATCTTGTATCCTCCCTGTCTTACACAACCCTTGCATAAAAGCACCATAGGTGTACATATCTGGTGCGACTCCTGCCTTTGTCATTAGCCCTCGCAGAGCGTTTGCGCTGTTCAGGTCGGACGCCTTGCACATCCCAGACATCAAAGTATTGAAGCTCACTACCGTTGGTTTCACACCCCTCCTCAACATTTCATCGAACACGTTCCGCGCACTGGCAAGTTTGCCTGATCTAATCATGTCACGCATTAGCATGTTGAACAGCTTGGCCTCCGGGGGACTCCTGCGTCGAGCAGCTGCAGGTAGAAGGCGTAGGCTTCAGGAACAGAGGGAAGCCGATTCATGAGATCGGACCACGCTGGCAGTGGGACGCGGACGCCGCGGCGGAGCGCGAGGAGGAGGAGGGAGCATCCATCGGAGAGGAGGCCCTCATCGGTGTATGCTTTGGTGACCGCGGACACGAGAGGTGCCGGGTCGTCGATGGAGGCTGCGGAGAGGAGAAGCGGGAGGAGCCGCGGAGGGGAGTCGCGGCCAAGGCGAGAGACGAGGAGGCGGAGAAGGGGGAGTGCAAGGTGTGGGAGGCGGTGGGCGATGAGGAGGTGAGACATGGAGAGGAAGGAGGCTGGGATATGGCGGAAGAGGCCTGGCGGCGAGGCGAGGAGGACGCGGAAGAGGGAAAGGAGCGGGAGCGGGTGGAGGGCGAGCGGGTTGCGGCGGACGAGGGAGAGGAAGTGCGCGGAGGTGAACGCCGGGAGGAGGCGGAGCAGGGGCGCGGCGCGGCGGCCGGGAGCGGCGCGGGGTGGACGGGGAGGCCGAGCGCAACCTCGGACGCCGCGACGAGGAGAGGATCAGCCTCGCCCGGGGTCGGGGGCGGGGGCGGGAGCGTCGACCGCGGCGCAGCGTACCATGGGGGAGAAACGGGCGGCGGGGTTCAGCTTCAGCGGCCGGCGGGCGGCGCTGGATGGGGCGAGGGCGGAGGGCTCTGCGCATTGTGGTCGCCTCCGACTGATCGGTGGGGACTTGGGA
Source organism: Chrysopogon serrulatus (assembly GCA_015844335.1). Taxonomy (NCBI): domain Eukaryota; kingdom Viridiplantae; phylum Streptophyta; class Magnoliopsida; order Poales; family Poaceae; genus Chrysopogon; species Chrysopogon serrulatus. The sequence goes on along the minus strand of JADLZL010004507.1, from coordinate 28,222 downwards.
GGCTCGGTGGGGACTTGGGAGGCAGAGCCCCAAGTTTAAAGATGACTGGTGCAGAAAACAAACTGGTTCAGTTGGTAAAATCTGCACGGGAAATCAGAATAAATGGCAAGTACTGACTGTTGCTTCCAAGAACAGGGGACAAAGGGTTGTCATCGTGCAAATGGAAGTAAAGATTTAGTAAAATTACTTGTAGCTTGCGCGTGCAGAAGTAACAGTACTGTGTTATTTTTCCAGTAAACCATCAAACACGGATTAAGTGTACTTCTGAAGTAGCTGTCCCTGATGTTACTTGTACGTATTAGGGTTCTCACATTGAGTAGCAAAGCCAAAGCTAGAAACAGATAAAACAGCCCGAATGAGTGTACAGTTCGGTTTCAGCAGTACTGGGGAGTGAGAGCAATAAGCAAAGGCCGCTTTAAAGCAATAAAAAAAAGTGGGTTTTAATCTCATATAAACGAGAAAAATCGGACCGAGCCGCCAGAAATGCTGAAGCGGGCGGCACGGGCGGAACCACCACCCAGCCCCGCCGCACCCCATCCCCTCCTCTCCTCCACCTCACCGTCGCCGGAGAGCTTCGGCACGGGAGGCCCGCGGGTTCAAGGAGGGTGGTCAGAATGAACCGCCCCAATTTATAAAAACATAAGTGCAAAACCACTCGCTAAGCAAGCGATTAACACACTTAAGTTCTTATAAACCCGGTAGTCCGAAATCTCGAAGGATTTCAAACCAAACATCATCAACCAAGATCGCATAAAGTTTAGCGTCACCATCCACATGTTACAACATTTCACAAATAGTTCGATAACATCGAGTGCGGAAATAAAAGTTATTACAAACCAAGTCTTCAAATACGAGTAACGAAAACAAAGTAGTTTTGAGAGCTCAACCCAGCACACACTTAAGTTTAATACAAAGTGCCGATAGTCAATCCACCAAAAGCAGTTTGGGAGAATATTAAGAAATGACCTTGCCCTTGGTCTTAATCCACCGGATAAAGACAAGTCTCGCAAGCATTCGTGGAAGGTATGCCCGTCAAGCACAAACAACAAGCGGGAAAAACCCCGAGTACGAAAGGTACTCACTAGACTTACCCGTCGACTTAAAATAAAAGACTCCAAGGAGTATGACAGGGGCTTTATCGGGGATAGCTCGACTCATTTTGCGTAAAAGCAAATGGTAACCAATTTAAAGTGATAGCTCGCTTAATCATTCCTATTTATGCTAGGTGAGCACCTATACTATACATCATTATAGTATATTAATCATGAGTAAGCAATCAAGTAGTAACCATAATCATTTAGCTTAACTCATCATCATCATTACCAACATTCCATAATCATTACTACGATGGCGTAGCTCAAGTCAAGTGTTCACTGTCCAGGAACGATGGCGATTCGAATCGATTACTACTGAGCTCAGGAGGTATTCCTCATACAAACCACACTCACTAGCTAAGTGAGCTACAGGTCACCGTGCCAGCTATTCGGGAAGAAACGCGGTTTCGACCGGTACCACCGCCGAGGGGGCCGTCCGATCGCCTTTAGCCAGCCACGCTGGACCTCGGACTTACTCTTCGCGCCCCCGTGGTCCCCCATCCACCTCCGATACGGTGCGCAGGGATCGAGAGCCGGCCTAAATAGTGTTAGGCTTCGCGGTCGGAACGACTTATCCGGCTAGCTAAGTGTGAGGCATGCGTTCAACATGACTCGAGGGACGCGCAACGGCACGGTCCTTAATCGACACAGATGGAATCACTATGGTCCAACAACCCCATAAGACTCCGCCCGGTCTCCAATTCTCATAACATAACCATTAACCAGATGATATCAACATAAGCTTTTCCTTCAATCATAAGTAACCACCTAAGCTCGCGGATGACAGGAAATCACCCGACTTTTACCGTCTAAGCAAGCTAAACAATAAAACTCGCCCTAGACTAGCAGGGTAATCAAGGCAGGATAATTCAAGGTTAAGCAAGGATATAATGCAGCAACGGTTGCACACAACTTCTATACTTAATGCATCAATCATAAAGCATAATTAGACTGTTAGAAAACATAGGTAAGTGATGCTCCGGGGCTTGCCTTTCTCGGAGTCGCTCAGGTAGATCGTCCTCTTCAGTCACCGGCTCCTCTTCGAGTCCTTCCTGCTGCTGCTCCTCTACTAGGCTCTCCTCATACGGTGAAGTTAGGGGGCCCTCCTACGAACCTGTATGATGCAATGCAGAGTATAAACATAACGAATGCACAGGTGCGATGCTCATGAATAAAGAGGATTAACAGTTCATTTGACAGAGTAGGTGCATATCTCCTCTCTACTAGAACTTATCTCATTTACTGAGTACGTGCATATCTCTTCTCTAAACACTTAGAAAAGTGTATAAAAAAGAGAGGTATGTATAAGCACACACACATACTCACAACACATGAATAAAAGAGAAGTAACACTATTTATAGCTAAACATCACATTTTAGTTATGGTACTGCACAACATGACCAGCAAGTAATATACAACTAGAGATGCTCAAAAAGCAATATTAAACTCATTAAAACAATTGATTCAAAGCCTTATCATTTCATGTGAAAATTAGCACTTAAACTGTGACCTCTGTCTAAACAGTCCACAAAATTCTACAAAAATTACAGGAACTACATCATGTTAAAACAGAGTCATGATAAAATTTTCATCACATTTCACTGAGTACAACAGTCTACACAAAAATAACAAGTAACAGGACAGAAAAGCACTTTTAACTACTTTGCACTGTGAAAAGTGTTAAACAACAGATTTCATATTTTTATTTAGAACTTCTTAGCACAAGAGCAGTCATCAAAAATTACCAGGTCATAACTCCTCATAATTAATTTACTAAAAATCATTCAAGAATCAAATTGAATTTAAATCATATTCCAATATTTTTACATAGGAACTGTATGGAATATATTTTTTCTAGAAAGTATATCACATTACAAACCTAACAAAGTAAGATTCATATTTTTCTCGAGCAATATACAATTTACTATGCATTTACTCGGTTTTCGATTTTTTAAGCAATTAAATAAATCTATACAGAAAAGTTTCACAAAAATGACATGTCATATTTTTCACAGGTAGATCTACTCACAAGAAACCTAGAAAATAAGAATCATCAATTTTGGATCACATATGCACCAAGTTATGAATTTAAAACCATTTAAAGCATTTTTCCTCGAAAAACATTTAAATCAAAAACCCGGGTCAGCCGGGTCCGTGGACTTCGGTTCAGTGGACCGTGTGCTACTGACCGCTGGACCCCACGGGTCCACGGCCCCACGGCCGCATCGAGGTAGGGTCCTGGTTCTGGCGCTAGCTCGCCGGGCGGAGCTCACCGGCCAAGAATCGGTGGCACCGGGTTCTTCGCGACGAGGCGCACACGGTGATGTGCTTGGCGCTGGCCGGGTGAACCCTAGCTACGGCGGCGGCGGTGATGGCGGCACGGGCGGCTCGGCGCGGAGGCGCGGGTCGCTCCCTCCTGGCGCCGACGGTGTCGGTGAGGAGGCGCACCACGCGGCGAGACCGCAAGGTGAAGCTAGCCCTAGGGTTTGGGTACGGACGGAGCCGCCGGAGCTCGGCCGCGCTGCATGGCGACACGGCGCCGAAAAACTCCGGCGAGGTCATGGCGCGGGCGGTGGCTAGGCGTGCATTGGCTCGATTGAGCTCGCTGGTGGCCGATTCGGGCTTGGCGGCTACGGTGCGCTAGCAGAAAAGAGAAAGGGACAAAGTAGGGGGTGTGAACGCGCTGACCGCGAGCCCGACGAGCTCCGCCATGGCACGACGGGCGGCGACCGCCGCTCGCGGCTTACCAGTGAGCGACGGTGGTGCCAAGCGGTTGAGCGAGATGGAGCGGGCGAAGGTGGAGCGGGTGCGCCCCTGCGTGGCGTGAGCGCCACGACGGCGGTGGAACGGCGCGGCGGCAGCCAGCTCACCGCGGCAATGGCGCTGTGGAGCTACCGCCTGTGCCGCTGGCGAAGCGCGAGGGCGAGAGAGTGAGCGAGCGAGGCAGAGACGAGAGTGGAGCGTGGCGCTTCCAAACCGGGAGGTGCAGGGTAGTACGCCGACGGGGCCCCATCGCCAGCTCACGGGCCACGCGGCGGGCACGGCAGCGACATACAAGTGGCGACCGCGGCCTGAGCCGGTCGGCCACGACGCCCGCGGGGGGCGCTGGCGTGCACGGGCGCGGGCGTGGCCGTGGGCCGTTGCAGGCCGAAACGGCCCGGCCGCTTGCGCCGCGATTTTCTTTTTAAATCTGAACCAAAAAGCTTCCATTTGATAAATTTAAAAGCTTTTTCATAAAAAGTGCCCAAAATGAAAGTTGTAGAGAATTAAAAACTGAACAACTTCATTTTGGGGTCAACTCAAAATTCCAAACAGATTTTGAAATACAATTCATTTTGAATAAAGGCCTAAAAAGAAAATTTTCCAATTTATTTTCTTTTGCTCCAAAATCCACCAAAACATTTTGAAATAAAATTTGTTGAAATTTTTTAAATTGCTGGGCACTGAGATCCAAACTTGATTAAGTGATTTGCAAGGTAATTAATTAACTAATCAAGCAATCAAGCATGCAATTAATAATTAAATGCAAACACACATGAAATGACAATACATTTAGGGTTAGATGCTTGATGATGCTTATGCCATGATAATTGATGATCAAGTTAATTAATTAAGTGCCTAATGCAAGCTTAACACTTAAGGTGTTACAGCCCTCCCCCCTTAAAGAAATCCCGTCCCGAGATTTAGGGTTACTAACCAAGTTTTATGGAATTCGGGATAAACTTCTTTCAGGTAATCCTCGGTTTCCCATGATGCATCTCTATCATCATGGTAGCTCCACACGACCTTGTAAGTGCGCACCAAGCGATTCCGAGTAACTCTTTCCTTACTGTCCACGATTCTCACAGGCACTTCATTGTAGATTAAATCTGACTCTAACTCTAGCTCCTGTTCTTCAACTCTTTCTTCAGGCACACGCAAACATTTCTTCAACTGAGAGACGTGAAAGACCGAAAAGATAGCACTCATTGACTCCGGTAACTGTAGCTTGTAAGCAACTTCACCTTTCTTCTCGAGGATTTTGTACGGTCCTACATACCTTGGTGCAAGCTTTCTTTTGGCCCCAAACCTTTGTATACCTTTGATTGGAGGAACTCTTAGGTACACATAATCACCTACTTCAAAAGAAAGGGGTCTTCTTTTATTATCGGCATAACTCTTTTTTCGGGACTGTGCAGCTTTCATGTGTTCTTGAATAATTCGAACTTTCTCTTCAGCTTCGGGAACATAGTCAATACCGTAGTATCTTCTTTCTCCTGCTTCGACCCAATTCAACGGAGTTCTACACTTTCTGCCATACAAAGCTTCAAACGGTGCCATCTTGATACTCTCTTGATAATCAAGTGTTATAGGAGAACTCGGCCAAAGGTAGCCAAGATTCCCATGAACCCTTAGCAGATAGCACACATGCTCTCAACATATCTTCAAGAACTTGATTAAGCCTTTCAGTCTGACCTGAAGTCTGAGGATAATAAGCAGTGCTGTGTAGTAATTTAGTTCCCATGCCTTCATGCAAGCGAGTCTAAAAGTGAGCAGTGAACTGGGGTCCTCTATCGAACACGATAGTCTTGGGCACACCATGCAAACGAACAATCTCAGCAATGTAGAGGTCAGCATACTGAGGTGGTCTGTAGGTGGTCTTGACAGGTAGGAAGTGAGCTGATTTGGTTAACCGATCGACGATCACCCAGATTGAATCATTTTCCTTTTGTGAAGTCGGCAAACCAGTGATGAAATCCATACTGATGTCATCCCATTTCCATGCAGGAACTGGTAGAGGATTTAGTAAACCTACCGGCTTCATGTGAATGGCCTTAACATGACAACAAGTATCGCATCGAGCCACATAAGCTGCTATCTCTTTCTTCATCTTGGTCCACCAATATCGATGTCTCAGATCATGATACATCTTGTTGCTTCCAGGGTGAATGGATAGCTTGGAAAGGTGAGCTTCATCCATCATCTTGTTCTTGAGTTCACAGTCCTTTGGTACGATAAGACGGTTGTCGAACCAAAGTACATCATTATCGTCGAGTCTAAAATGTGGAATTGATTCCTTCTTCATTCTTTCTTTGAGATGATAGATACCAGGATCAGTCTTTTATCCTTCAATGATCTGTTGATCTAGGAAACATTGAACTTGTATATTATGCATGACTGCAGGATGCAACAGATTGAACCCTTCTTCAAATAGCGGTTCTACAGCATGGTGATGTGACTTGCGGCTCAAAGCATCTGCAACCACGTTTGCCTTGCCAGGGTGATAATGTACTTGCAAGTTGTAGTCTTTGATCAACTCTAACCATCTTCGCTGTCTCATGTTGAGTTCAGGCTGAGTAAAAATGTACTTGAGACTCTTGTGATCGGTGTAAATATTGCACATATTCCCCAGCAGATAATGCCTCCAAATCTTTAAGGCATGGACAACGGCTGCTAATTTCAAGTCGTGAGTTGGATAGTTGACTTCATGTTTCCTCAGCTGATGTGAAGCATAAGCAATGACTCGGCCATCTTGCATTAACACACATCCCAAACCAATCTTCGATGCATCGCAATATACATCAAAAGGCTTCTCGATATCTGGCTGTGCCAGAACAGGGGCAGTGGTTAGCAATTCTCGCAAGGTGTGAAAAGCTGCTTCATACTCCTCTGTCCAGACAAACTTGTGATCTTTTTGTAGCAGACTCGTCATCGGCTTGGCTATCTTAGAGAAATCTGGAATGAAACGGCGATAATACCCTGCCATTCCAAGAAAACTCTGAATCTCGTGAACTGACGTTGGTGCCTACCAATCCATGACCTCTTGTACCTTGTCTGGGTTAACTGAAATACCATTCTCGATATGATGTGACCAAGGAAAGCAACTTTCTTTAGCTAAAACTCGCACTTTTAAACTTGGCATACAAATTTTATGCTCTCTAAGTCCGGTTAACACAACTCTCAAATGCCGAGCATGTTCTTCTTTATTTGCGAGTAAACCGTAATATCATCCAAGAATACAATCATAAACTTATCCAATTCTGGCATAATGACTGAATTCATTAGATACATGAAGTATGCAGGAGCATTCGTCAAGCCAAAAGACATAACAAGATACTCATACAACCCGTATCTAGTAACGAACACGCTTTTATGCACATCCGACGGTCGAATCTTAATGATGATACCCCGATCTCAAGTCAATCTTGAAAACACCTTAGCCTTGGACAACCGATCAAACAGAATATCAATCCTCGAAGAGGATATTTGTTCTTAACAGTTCTGGCGTTAAGCGGCCGATAATCTACACATAGCCTCAAGGAATGATCTTTCTTCTTCACAAAACGAAGAGACAACCCCACTCGATGTACTTGGCCCGATAAAACCCAACTTGTTAAGCTCAAACAACTTCTTCTTCAACTCGCTAACTCATTGGGTGGCATACGGTATGGTCTCTTGGATATCGGAGCGGTACTGTGTAGAAGGTCAATTGCAAACTCAATCTCCCTATCGCGGTAACCCGTGCAAATCTTCGGGAAAAAACATCGAAAAAACTCACAAACCACTTTGGGATCTCAGAAAGGGAAGAAGCTTGAATAGCATAGGTCAACTTGGACATGTCTGCCACCCGAGGCAACAACACTTGAAAAGTGCCATCACCCTCAGGGTCCTTTAGGGTAATTGTTCTATTTGCTGTATCAATCACCACTTGCTTATCCTTCATCCAATTCATTCCCAAGATAACATCCAATGTTAAACCGGGCATAACTACCAAACTAACCCTATAGCACTTGTTACCCATCATAAGGACCTCTCTCAAGCAACTGATTAGATATGACTTCCGCACCGGCGGAACTTATACGGTACCCAAACTCAAGCTGCTTAAGCTCTAACTCATGTGATCGTGCATATGCTTGACTCATGAAAGAATGCGATGATCCAGAATCAAACAAAACAACCTACAGGTGTTGGTTGATAAGAAACGCACCAGCCAGAATCGGGTTCTCCTTCGGGAATCTCATCCACGGTGGTGTGGTGCACACGAGCTGGGTAGGTTGTCTGCTTCTTGGGGTAGGGGCAGTACTTGGCAAAATGACCCATCTGATTGCAGTTGAAGCACGGGCCCTTTATGGCTGGTGCTGCGAACCGTTGAACCACCGGTCTTGGCTCGAGTTTGTGGGGCAGGAGGCCGATACGCCCTCCGGTTCTTCGGGGGTGGTGGAGCTGTGGAATTCCTTCTTGGGGCTGGTGCTCGGAACCTCGAACCTTGTGCAGGGGGACGATACTGCAGACGATTCACCATTGGAGCTCTAAACTGAGAAGATCCCGCTTCAAAGTTCCTCTTGCGGTTCTTGGAGGCAGCATGGAGATTGTTGTTGTTTCCTTGGGTCAAGCAATCACTGATAAACTCGTTGAAGGTGGATCTGGAACTGATACCCATAGTCTTGGCCATCTTGGTGTTGAGGCCTCTCTTGAAACTGGCTATCTTGTTTTCCTCGGTATCAACATAACTAGGGGCATAACGGGACAAGTTGTTGAACTCGTGAAGATACTCATTCATGGTCTTGTTGCCCTGTGTAAGCTTCATGAACTCAGATACTTTCATGGCCATTAGCCTAGGAGGAACGTAGGTGCTGCGAAACACCCGCGTGAATTGATCCCAAGTGATGGGAGTATGAGGCGGAAAAGTGGTACGTTGATGGGACCACCAAATCCCAGCTGGGCCTTGAAGTTGATGAGCCCCATACTCTACCTTCAAAGACTCCGTCATACAAAGAAGACGGAACTTGTCCTCCTTCGTGTTGATCCATTCTAGAGCTTCAAGAGGTTCTTTGGCTTGTAGGAACTTGGGTGGATCTGTATCAAGGAAATCCTTGAATGTACTATACTGATTGACATGTTGATCTCGATGGCCTCCACGGCTAGTGTTAGCCGCAATATCACGCAGTGTAGCTTCCATGTTGCATTGACTGCCAAGGAACTATTGGAACAACTGCTCCGCAGTCAACGGTGAGGGTGGTGGTGGTGGTAGATCAGTCCTGGGATTTCCACCGTTACTTCTGTTCCCTCCGTTGCCGCCATCTCCACCGTTTCCTCCACTACCAGCAGTGCCCTCGTCGATCACATTGCCGCTAGCGGTGTGGCTTGTTCCTACCATCTGCATATTTCGGCAACAAGCAATTATTAGGTGATGTTACATCATTGTAAGCGAATGTAATAATTATGCCAATGAATTATCGGAAGAACTAAAATCCATTCAACAACACAAAGGCACAAAGATTCATTTCCACAATTCATGACATCACTAATTAGATTACTGAATAACATCATCCGAGGCATACAACATCTAAAATTGCCAGCATACATACACTGGACTTTAGGCGTTCGGGTAGCACCATATACATGAAGATCCAACACATGAGTCACATCTCATAAAGTTTACATGCCAACAACAAAAGAAACAAAAGCGCAGCTACGACTAGCGATGAAGCTAGTAGCCTACTCGTGCTCGCTCCCTACGTCAGACTCGGCGGCAAGAACAACGTCGTCGTCAGGGGCAGGTACAGGTGAAGGTGGTAGGTCAGCGTCCTCCTCTCCTCCGTTAGCGTCAATGACTCCAGGCTCCATCTCTGCAGCCCCAGGCTGGTGGTGAGGGTAAACCTGGTTGTACAGCTGGTGGTACTCCTCGTGCATCTGCTCAATGTAGTACTCCCTGTCAAAGAGCAAGTGCCCCAGCTGATGGGCATCGTTCCGGGTTTCATTCCTCTCAGTCACAAGGCGAGCCATCATCTGATCGCTGTTTCTCTCGCCCTGCTCCAAGCGTGCAACTCGTGCGCGCAGGCGGGCTATCTCTCTGTCTGCATCTCTCTCTGACCAGGGCGTCATCCCTGTTAGCTGTGACAAGGTCCAGCTGCAGCCTCAAATCTCGGACGTGGTCCGAGTGTCTCTCCTTATCTTCTGCTCCTTCTTCCACATTACCTTGTTCCAATCCCCAGTCTTGTACAAGCAGGCCTGAGTAGCATCATAGGTCTTTATCATGGCATACATAGCACTCATCGCCGCGTTGTCACCGCCCCTCGATCTCGTCAATCCTAGGCCAAAGGGGTGACTGGGGGGGGGACTGCTCCCAAGGTGTGTCTAAAGGGTCACCTCAGGGAAAGACCCCTGCTAACGCCTCTGCTAGGCTCAGTGGAAAGCGGTCCATGATAGTGCGCAGGACAAAGAAGGCGGCTCTGCTAGCCCCTTCCTCAGGAGTGACTCCATAGGCCCGGAGACGCCATCCCTCCCACTCGGAGTCCTCGTGGAGCGGGGGAACAGTCACCTCCACAGAGACCATATCGTCCTCACTCGCTAGGCTCGCTCCGTCACCCAAGAGTACACCGGCCGCCGCTCCTCGGTGTACCCCACGTGACCTAGCACTCACCGTGAGGAGTGTAGGCATCCCGAACTCATCCAAAAAGTGAGCCTCCCGAACAACCGCGGCGGGGTGCAAGCTACCTGCGAGGTGCACGGCCTCCGATCGACTTGCGTGCGGTCCGCTTCGTGCGGGCCATCTGTTGAAAGTTTACCCCAAGTGAGACATGTGATTACTTATCAAATTTTTATTTAACGTAAATAATCAATTTATAAGGGAAGGTAAATGCAATGACATGAGATGAACAAACATGAAGCATGCACGTATCTTACGTTCTCACAAACTTAACAAAAATGATTCTAGCGGTATAAACGGTAGCATACAAATGTTTCTCTCGTAGCGTGTAACTAGACGCGTTACACGAATCGCCGTTATGTACCGCAGAAAAATCCACTTCAAATTTCATCCCAACAAAGATGAATATAATGCATTGCGGGAATGTAAAAATTAAATACTCACACATACGTGCATTCCTAAATACACGCACATATAGTACAACTACCCGATCCTCGTCCTCATGACGGCATCGTCTCAACAGACGGCACAACCCACAATTAAACACCTTGGTAAATACATGGTTTTGACATGTAAGTACTTCTGGCATCACACTAGCACTCCCCTAGATTGCCGGTTGGACAACCATGCTCTCACAACTCACACTTACCGAGGCGTAGAGGCATTTTGAACCATACATTACCATTCAAACGAATGGCACCCATACAATTACCTTGCTGCATGGGCAACAGTGAAAAGAAAATATAATGCAAGCCCCCAAGTTAGTACTTAAATAGCCACCTAGTGTCCTTAATTGGGCATAAAGGATATGACCACTGCCACACTCTTAATTTTGCAAATAAAGTTTTCTCAAAAGACTTATAGATCTATAAGTTAAAAATTCAGTTTTGAAACCAAATTTTTTTGTTTTAATTACACATGTGAACAGTAATCGCTAAACCTTGCTCGATGCTAGGCCGTAATGTAAACCGCCCAATTTATAAAAACATAAGTGCAAAAACCACTCGCTAAGCAAGCGATTAACACACTTAAGTCCTTATAAACCCGGTAGTCTGAAAATCTTGAAGGATTTCAAACCAAACATCATCAACCAAGATCGTACAAGTTTAGCGTCACCATCCACATGTTACAACATTTCACAAATAGTTCGATAACATCAGAGTGCGCAAATTAAAGTTCTTACAAACCAAGTCTTCAAATACGAGTAACAAAAACAAAGTAGTTTTGAGAGCTCAACCCAACACACACTTAAGTTTAATACAGTGCCAGCTGATAGTCAATCCACCAAAAGCAGTTGGGGAGAATATTAAGAAATGACCTTGCCCTTGGTCTTAATCCACTGGATAAAGACAAGTCTCGCAGTACCCGTGGAAGGTATGCCCGTCTGCACAAACAACAAGCGGGAAAAATCCTGAGCGGGAAAAATCCTGAGTACGAGAAGGTACTCAGCTAGACTTACCCTTCTGACTTAAAATAAAAGACTCCAAGGAGTATGACAGGCTTTATCAGGGATAGCTCGACTCATTTTGCAGAAAGCAGCGGTAACCAATTTAAAGTGATAGCTCAGCTTAATCATTCCTATTTATGCTAGGTGAGCACCTATACTATACATCATTATAGTATATTAATCATGAGTAAGCAATCAAGTAGTAACCATAATCATTTAGCTTAACTCATCATCATCATTACCAACATTCCATAATCATTACTACGATGGCGTAGCTCAAGTCAAGCGTTCACTGTCCAGGAACGATGGCGATTCGAATCGATTACTACTGAGCTCAGGGGGTATTCCTCACACAAACCACACTCACTAGCTAAGTGAGCTACAGGTCACCGTGGCAGCTTTTCGGGAAGAAACACGGTTTCGACCGGTACCACCGTACCTGGGGGCCGCCCGACTGCCTTAGTCAGCCACGCTGGACCTCGGACTTACTCTTCGCGCCCCCGTGGTCCCCCATCCACCTCCGATACGGTGCGCAGGGATCGAGAGCCGGCCTAAATAGTGTTAGGCTTCGCGGTCGGAACGACTTATCCGGCCAGCGAAGTGTGAGGCATGCGTTCAACATGACTCGAGGGACGCGCAACGGCACGGTCCTTAATCGACACAGATGGAATCACTATGGTCCAACAACCCCATAAGACTCCGCCCGGTCTCCAATTCTCATAACATAACCATTAACCAGATGATATCAACATAAGCTTTTCCTTCAATCATAAGTAACCACCTAAGCTCGCGGATGACAGGAAATCACCCGACTTTTACCGTCTAAGCAAGCTAAGCAATAAAACTCGCCCTAGACTAGCAGGGTAATCAAGGCAGGATAATTCAAGGTTAAGCAAGGATATAATGCAGCAAACGGTTGCACACAACTCCTATACTTAATGCATCAATCATAAAGCATAATTAGACTGTTAGAAAACATAGGTAAGTGATGCTCCGGGGCTTGCCTTTCTCGGAGTCCCTAGCGAAGTGGTTCGGGCACTCAGGTAGATCGTCCTCTTCGGTCACCGGCTCCTCTTCGAGTCCTTCCCCGCCGCTGCTCCCTCTCTTGGGGCTCTCCTCGTACGGTGAAGTTAGGGGGCCCTCCTGCGAGCCTGTATGATGCAATGCAGATGTGGCAGAACCTTCTAAATTATATGGCCCACAAGCACCTGACATTGTCCTTAAGACCTCTGTCAGCCGTACTTGAGCACCACATAACCTAGATTGAATTATAACCCTTGGTCGTGCTAGGCGCACCAACGATGAAATCCATACTAATATCTTCCCACTTCCAAGCCGGAATGGGTAAGGGTTAAAGTTCTCCAAATGGCTTTCAAATGCACAGCTTTTGACTTTTTGGCGGTGTATCACATCAGGCAACATATCGAGCTATCTCGATTTTCATTTTAGTCCACCGTAATCTCGCCTCGTCATGATACATCTTATTGCTACCTGGGTGAATCGAGAATCCGGTTAAGTGAGCTTCATCAAGAATCAACTGTCGGAGCTCGGGGACCTTCTAACAACTAAGCGATTTTTTGAACCATAATACATTGTTGTCATCAAGGCGGAAGCAAGATGCTTGCCCCGATCCGACTTTCTCTCTAATGTGCCGAGACCTTTGCTTTCTCGTTGAGCTGTAATAATTTTCTCTTGAATAGAAGAATGCACTATGATATCATTCGGACTACCCCGAGGGATTATATCAATATTCAACCTTTCTAATTCTTGACGAAAACTCAGATTTATTGGTGTAATAGCAAGACAATTGCATTGACTCTTTCGACTGAGAGCATCGGCAACTACATTGGCTTTACCAGGATGATAGTGCACTTCAAGATCATAATCTTTAATTAATTCTAGCCATCTTCTTTGCCTCATATTCAGCTCAGACTGGGTAAAGATATACTTTAAACTTTTATGATCACTATAAATATGACATTTATTGCCCAACAAGTAGTGCCGCCATATCTTCAGAGCATGCACCACTGCAGCTAACTCAAGATCATGAGTTGGATAATGTTCTTCATGTCGCTTCAACTGCCTTGAAGCATAAGCAATAACCCCGCCTTCTTGCATCAACACACATCCGATGCCGATGCGGATGCATCACAATATACATCGAACGGCTTTTCAATATCCGGGCCGAGCGAGGATTGGAGCAAGAGTCAAAAGATCTTTCAACTTATGAAATACTTGCTCACACTCGAGGACCACCGGAATTTGGTTTGATTCTTTAGGAGTTCGGTAATTGGTTTGGCTATTTTAGAAAAGTCGTGGATGAAACGACGGTAATATCCCGCCATTCCAAGGAAACTACGAACTTGGTGGACACCGATGGGTGGCTTCCAATTAAGAATATCTTGAACTTTGCTAGGATCCACTTTGCAACACCCTCGGCAGATAAAACATGACCAAGAAAGTTGACTTCACTAAGCCAAAACTCACATTTGCTAAGTTTGGCATAAAGCCGATGTTCTCGGAGACGAGACAAAAACAATACGGAGATGCTCCGCATGCTCTTCTTTGTTTTTGGAATATATAAGGATATCGCCGATGAAGACCACGACGAAGCGATCGAGCTTCGGGCATAAACACCGAAGTTCATTAAATACATGAAATGGGCCGGAGCATTGGTAAGCCCGAATGACATGACAAGATATTCGTATAGGCCGTATCCGGTGGTGAAAGCGGTTTTAGGAATGTCTTCGTGCCCTGATTCGGATTTGATGATAACCGGACCTAAGATCGATCTTGAGAACACCTTGGCTCCCGCAAGTTGATCAAAAAGAAGATCTATACGAGAAAGAGGATATTTATTTTTGATGGTCACCTCATTGAGTGGACGATAGTCCACACACATTCTCGTAGTGTGATCCTTCTTTTTCACAAAGATAGCGGGACAACCCCACGGTGATGAACTAGGTCCGATAAAACCTTTGTCTAACAATTCAGTCAACCGAGTTTTCAATTCGGCTAACTCTTTTGGGGCATCCTATAAGCTCTTCGGGATCCGTGCAAGCGATGCAGGCTTTAACTCAATCACAAACTCAACGTCTCTTTCTCGTGGTAACCCAGGCAAATCCTCATGAAACACATCATCTGGGAACTCACAAACCACAGGGATATTTTTAATGTCTTGCACTGAGGTGGAATTAATCGTCTGAACTGCCCTCTTAGGAATCGGAAATTGGATAAGAAGTGGGGACTAGTTATCGTAGCAACAAAACTTAACATTTCTATTCGGGTATCTATCATGCGCCATAATGGCGTAACCAATTCATTCCGAGGATCACATCTATATTTTGATCCTTCAAGACTATCGATCCGTGGGATAAAGATACCCACCAAGAGATATAGGAATCTGATATACCATTTCCGTGTACATATACGCCTCCCGGTGATTGCACTAAAAACTCATCTTTAATTTCTTTTATGGGGATTTCATGCTTGGTAACAAAGGTGCGGTTGATAAATGTATGCGATGCACCGTAATCAAATAATGTAATTGCGGGGTGACTCGGCAATGAGGAACATACCCATTAAAACCGGCTCTCCTTCCGAACGTTTCAGGTTGGACTTGATATACACGCCCGTCTTCCTCCCGACACTCGGCCTTCGGCACGCCGGAAACCACCTCTGCCTCGACCACAGTGTTGTGGCTGCCAGACCCTTGCTGAAGATTGGAGGTATTTCTTTTGGGGTGTGGACAGTTTCGGTAAAGATGTCCGGTTTGGTTGCAATTAAAGCACGGACCAAAACCGGTGGGGACATTTTGGGAAGTGGGTGGGGTTGGGTTTCGAACACCTTGGGTGCTTTCGGTTGGCTTGGGGGGTAGGTTGCGGCAAAGGGAGACGAACGTACGTCTGTTGCCTTTGGACTTGTTGCTGCTGGGGTGGATAACGATAAGGTTGGGGGCTTTGCTGGCGCTGGGAATATTGGAATGGTTGACGGTTATGTTGAGTGGGATGGAAGATAACCCTCTGGCGTTTTTGGATTCCGCCAGACGGTCTAGAGAAAGCACGCCTTTCCTCACTCTTCTGCTTTTGCAGGGATCTCTCGTAGGATATGGCAATATCCACTGATTCATAGAAAGTGGCCTTAGGGTTTGCAGTGAGATGGGTTTCGATGTCATTTCTCAAACCCCTAACAAAACACCTCTTCTTCTTGCCGTCAGTATCCACATGTTCGGGTGCATACCGGATAGTTGATCGAATGCATTCACATATTGCACCACGCTTTGACCACCCCGCTTTAATGCTAGAAACTCTTCCAGCCTTAGCTTGCATTACCCCATCCGGAATAAAATGTTGACGGAATGCATCTTTAAACATAGCCCGTAATTTGTTGATCGGCCGGGTCGTCGTGCAAGGAAATTTGCCCACCACGCATGCATGGGGGCCTCTCACCGTTGGGCGGCAAACTTGGGTTTCAAAGAAATCTGACAACCCTCTAGTAGGTCAAACTTAAGATCTATGATACGAAGCCAATCATTAGCTTCTAAGGGTTCCTCGACCGTGAACACCGGCGACGAGTCTCAAAGTGAAGTCCGCATATGTGATTTCGTCGTGATTACGACGACCATGATTTTCATGTGGTGCATCACGATTTTGCTGACTTATCTCCCGTAATATAGGGCATTCTCAGTGGTGGCATGGACTAAAGCCGCCACGTTGTCGCCCAAGGATGGGGGTGCTTTGGTGGTGGGCGGGGGCCTCACCCCTCTCTTGCGAAAAAACCAAGACGAGGATGATCGACATCCGTTATAAACAAGATTACATTTATTCACAAGCAGTTTTATTGAACTTTAAAATAGCAAGTACAAACTAGTCACAATGTAGGGTTCACTTATTTATATGACAAGTCCGCTCGTAGGCCTGGACATTCCCAGGTTGACTATTTTACACATATTTCTCTCTCAGACACTCGGATGTCGTCAGACCCATGGTCCGCATCGACTCATTGCCCGCAACGGACTCGCCGACCTCGGACTCCTCCTGGCCGGTGCCGAGTGCACTTCCGGTGACTCCACGGCACCCAAGTCGCCCGCGGCCACTTGTTGCCGGGTACAGAGGATCATGGAGATTATACTGGTGATGGACTTCCTCATGGAGTGCTGCATTGTAAGCTTGAGGTCGTCTATCCGAGCCTGCAGCTCCTCGATATAATCGTACCCATCATTCCTCGATGCATCGCGCCGGCCCAAATCATCTGCCAAGACGAGCGATGGTTTGCCGGAGCTTGGTGATGACTCGAAGATCCGATCGCTCCTACCTCACCGACCCTCTAGCTCGGACTTCACCTCATCCCTCTCAAAGAATTGCTATGCTACGCTCCTTGGTAGCGATAGCTAGCTCAGCCAGACAACTCGGCTATCTTCGCTTCTTGGTCTTCTTCTCCGGCTTTGGCTCGCTTCGGTCCGGCCTCAAGATCGTTGCGACGCTGGTGCCGGTGGTGACGCGGCACACCCTTAGAACCGGTCATCTTTCGAAAGTACGCTTGGTACGGGCCATCCTCAGAAAGTAAAGATAGATTCTATAAGATCGAGAACCTTAGAGTCAGCAAAGAATAGGATTGATTTTACTTAGCCCAACCACTTTTTATCGGGATTCAGTGTTAAACATATGAATTAAACATGATGCATGACCGAACCTACGGATCAAGCGAAAAACTTTTTAAACTAACATAAGCATACTTTTAGTGATATAGGGCAAAAGAGAAAACACATGATACTCCGCTTAAAAACCTCTTTTTAAATAACACCTAATAAGGCTATAAGAAAGAATTAAGACGGAGCAGAAGCAATTTGGACTGAAACCCATTTAACTTTTGGATCCAAAGCATTTTGAAATTTTTAAAAGGTAACACTATGAATATCTTAGTAAGTACCGCCTCGATACCCTCTGTGGCAGAACCTTCTAAATTATATGGCCCACAAGCACCTGACATTGTCCTTAAGACCTCTGTCAGCCGCACTTGAGCACCACATAACCTAGAATGTTCCGTCGGGTGAACCCCCGATAAACCACGTTTCCTCCAGGATCGATACTTACAGAGACATCACAGTATTACAA
This sequence comes from Chrysopogon serrulatus, assembly GCA_015844335.1. Lineage (NCBI taxonomy): Eukaryota > Viridiplantae > Streptophyta > Magnoliopsida > Poales > Poaceae > Chrysopogon > Chrysopogon serrulatus. The sequence goes on along the minus strand of JADLZL010004507.1, from coordinate 10,158 downwards.
CAGTTTTCATACAAAATACCAGAGTAGCGGAAGACTTACAATAACTTAATTTACAAATCTTTTTCAAACTTATACAAACCAGAGTGTTATCATTACAAACCAGCGGAAGTATCATTATATAACTTTATTACAGATCACACAACCAAAGTGCCCCCGCCTAGAGGCCACTCAATTCACTCTTCATCGGTTACTTCTTCAACAACCGTCATGCAACAAGGGCCGTAGCACTCTTGTCCATGCGGTTCACCTGCAACAGGGGTTGAACAAACCCTGAGTACAAAAAGTACTCCGCAAGACTTACCCGACCAAAAAGTGGGGAGAAGACTCAGGAATGCTGGCTAATAGGAATCAAGGTGAGGCTTTAGCAAGATCAAAAGACACCCTTTTGCGAAAAGAGACTAAGCCAATCCTTACTTTAACAATCACTTATCAAACATATGCCGAATTCAAAACTATCATACTCAGACTTTCATTATTACTACGATGCCGGGACTCGGATCACGGCTCCCATATCGTGGAGCACACGACGATTCGAATCGCTTTATATACCAAGTTGGGGCTTCCTAGCCACACGATGTATGCGAGGACTCAACATCTTACATACCTCAACTCAACGCTTAGATTTCTCCATACTAGCACGGGTGCACAACACCACCTCACTACGGCCGCTCGGTCACTTCGGCGGTGCGCATCGTAGGATGGGTACACGCTACTATCCGTGCTAGTAACGAATTGTCCAAGTGGAGCTTACCACCATTAGCATGCAACTAGTACTATCCAATAACCTCATGATCCCGTGGGCCAAACAACGGACGGTCCTTAACCGACACAAGTGGACGACACTACATCAGGGCAATAGCCCCTCCTGATGCAAGTCACTCCACCGACGTCTCGAGTTACTCATCATCATGTTCTTGTTGTATACCATTGACCCCGTCGGAACAAGGATAAACAACAAGCAACATCAGGTTTTCGTAAATTCCCTTCAGGGAGTATTGTTATCACCTTTCGAAAACAATTTTATCAAAACCTACACTAGTAGCAAGGCTAAGCGCAACTAAGCATTTCGAAATCAAAACAGTGCAATGGGTAATGTAACAAGGTACGATAAATGCATCAAAGTAGGATAGCACACAACTCCTACACCTAATGCAATATATCATCACATGAAATCACAAAGCTTTCGAAATACAAAGGCGGGTTTGAATGCATCCGGGGCTTGCCTTGGGGCTCGATGAAGTGAGGCTCAGCTACCCAATCACCGAGATCAGATCCAACCTCTTCGGAAACCTGAGACGGCTCGACTCCCTCCTCAGACTCGACGGCTACACGATACAGATGCATGATTACAATGCAAGAAACAAAAAAGAGCATGCGATAATGATGCAACGATTATTAGTCGATCTTGAGTACAACTTTCCTTCACGGTACCCTTGCATCAAGAAGGTATAACTAGCGTCGACGACGACGGACTAGCGACACACAATCAACATGAAATGTCGAAGGTCATTAGGGTTAATGACCTAGGGTCATCACTCAATCCTAAAATCAAGCAACCCTAATGGTGATTAGAGATGATTACTAATTTATTGACCATTTTTACAGTCGTTGAAAGCCACTAATTAACTTGCTAATTGGAGATTAATTAAACCCTAATTAAGCAAATAATTAACTAAATAAACATTAATTAATAAAGGGATTAATTAAGCTTAATACAAAACTTAATCAAAACTTAACCAAACTTCATAATTAAAATCATCATCACCTAATTAGCACACAAAACAAAATTCATAAATTTTGGAGTTATATTTTATTTATGAAAAATCATGGAAGTTGTATTTATTAATTAAAGAGGCAAATTATTATACAAATAAAATTTATTGGAAAAGCATAGTTAGTATTTTTCCTGGACAGGGTATCATTCAAAGAGCACATACATATTTTTATCACATTTTTATTTGCCCAAAATAAATTAATACAAAAAGGTGAAAATCAACATTTAAAAACAATTAAAGAAAAAGAAAAACATTTCCTTTCTTCCCCGGGCTCATCAGGCGCCCAACGGCCCGCACGGCCCGCTTCACGCGCGCCTGCCAGCGGGCAGCGCGCGCCCTCCTCCCTCCTCCTGCAGCCGACACGCGGGACCCGAGACGCCGGGCCCTCTCCCTCTCCCATCTCCGACGGGAATGCGGTGACCGCGACGGCGAGCCGATGGCGGTTCGTCGCCGGCGATGATCTTCCGGCGAAACCAACTACACCGATCGATCATACAACTCATGCCGCGCCCAACGAGCTATCATACGCCACCTCTCATCCCTCGGAGCTCGCACACCGGTGACCCCGGCGGCTCGACGGCGCACGGCGGACCACGACCGGAGTCACCAGCGCTTCCCCGGCGAAATTAAGCACGGCAACAGCTTTAGCACCCCCACGCGAACTCGACACGGTACGAATACGACTCGGAGCATGGCTAACTATGCACGACCGCGGGCGCAGTCACGGCGGACGGCAGGGCTCACCGGCGCTCACGGCGTTTCCAACAAACCACGACACGACAAACGCAACCATCACCTTGGTTATGCTCAAGAGCTCACCGTGACTTCAAAACATAAGCGCAGCGAGTTGGAAGGTGGATGGAGGGTGGTGGACGGCGAGAGCAGCGGCTGCGGCGGTGTGAGCTCGACGGCGAGGTGGCGTCTCGGCGTGTTGAGGCTCCGGCTGGTAAAAAGAAAGAGCCGATCGTGGTTAGGGACCAAGGACGAAGCTAGTGAAGCAGTCGGTTGGACTTAAGGTGCTCCGACGAGCTCTGGCGAGGGTGGACGGCTTACGGCGGCGGTCGTTGGCCGGAAAGGAAAACGACAACGTCGCCTATGCTGCTCCGGCGATCACGGCTCGCACTGCTTGACTCAACGAGTGCGCACGGGTGTGGCGGACAGGGCTGCAACAGCAATTGGAAGATGGTGGAGCGGATAGCGTGAATTTTGCAAGAGAACGACGGCGGCCGGCGGTGAGCAGTGGGAGGGAAAAGGAGCGCCGACGGCCGGCTCGGGGCTTTTATAGGATGAGCGTCGGTCGGACAGGTGGAAGGAAGCTCCGCGACGTCGATGAACTGGTTGGCGACGCGCGAACGACGGGAAGGCGCCGGAACGGCCACGGCGGCGCTCGACCGAGCGGCATGGGCGACCCGCCGAGGTGTCCCCCCCGTTGATCAGCGTAGCGAGCCCAAAGACACTTCTCCATTTTTAAAATTATTTTCAAAAGTTGAACTGTACACAAAAATCTCCCAAAATATCAATTGTGTAACTTTTCATGCTCTACAACTTTGATTAAAGAAGTTTGGTCAGATTCAAACTGGTTTTTGAATTTGAAGTTCAAATTTGAAATTAAAGCAAAATCCTAACTTTGGGGATTTTAAAATTACTTTCAAATTTTGAATAAAAGATGAAAATATCCAAAAATAAAAGTTGTTCTATTTCTCAATGTCTACAACTTTCATTTAGGGAGTTTTTCATGAAACCAAATAATTTTTGAATTAGAGTTTAAAACTTAAAAGGAGACATTTTCCAATTCAAACTACTTTTTTGAAATTACTTCAAAATTTATTTAAAAACTTGAAAAACTTTATATACCAAAGTTGTAGAGCTCAAAGAGATGCACAAACTGTATTTTTGGAGTTTTCCCAAATTTTAAATATTTTGAAGTGAACTTGCAAAAGAGGGCAAAAAACACTTGAAATTTAGGGTTTTTGAAAAGGAATTTCAAATTGGACTTTTGGGCACTTAATTAGTGATGTTGTGGCACTTTTTCAAACTCAACCAATGGCACACTTTCATAGTACAAACTTTATACTTTGAAATGGTGCCAATGGTTAGCAACTTTTATTTAGAAAATTTATTAAAGTTAGCTCATCAAATTTGAAAATGATATTCAATTTCCAACACTTAGCCTCTCAAGTTAGGGTTTGGGATTTGAATTCTAAATTCAAATTTGATTCTTTCTTACCCTATTTGACTTGTAAAACATGTTTGGGGTGGGAGTTAGGGTTAGCCAAACACTTGCAAACATCAAGGTTGGTTTTAGTTGATTATTTTTATAACCAAAATTAAAATTGTGAGTGGAATTTAAATATCAACACATACACATGTGACATAGAAAAGCTCAAATCAAACCCTAGAATTTTAAACTCATTTTAAATGTTTGATTTAGGGTTCTCTAATCATGGATGCTTATGCAATGATGATGATGACATGGCAGGTTTTTGGTTAACGTAACACCGGGGTGTTACAAACAGAGTATAAACATAACGAATGCACAAAAAGCGATGCTCATGAATAAAGAGGATTAACAGTTCATTTGACAGAGTAGGTGCATATCTCCTCTCTACTAGAACTTATCTCATTTACTGAGTACGTGCATATCTCTTCTCTAAACACTTAGAAAAGTGTATAAAGAAAAGAGGTGTGTATAAGCACACACACATACTCACAACACATGAATAAAAGAGAAGTAACAGTATTTATAGCTAAACATCACATTTCAGTTATGGTACTGCACAACATGACCAGCAAGTAATATACAACTAGAGATGCTTAAAAAGCAATATTAAACTCATTAAAACAATTGATTCAAAGCCTTATCATTTCATGTGAAAATTAGCACTTGAACTGTGACCTCTGTCTAAACAGTCCAGAAAATTCTACAAAAATTACAGGAGCTACATCATATTAAAACAGAGTCATGATAAAATTTTTATCACATTTCACTGAGTACAACAGTCTACACAAAAATAACAAGTAACAAGACAGAAAAGCACTTTTAACTACTTTGCACTGTGAACAGTGTTAAACAATAGATTTCATATTTTTATTTAGAACTTCTTAGCACAAGAGCAGTCATCAAAAATTACCAGGTCATAACTCCTCATAATTAATTTACTAAAAATCATTCAAGAATCAGCCCAGAATTGAATTTAAATCATATTCCAATATTTTTACACAGGAACTGTATGGAATATATTTTTTCCAGAAAGTATATCACATTACAAACCTAACAAAGCAAGATTCACATTTTTCTGAGCAATATACAATTTACTATGCATTTACTCAGTTTTCAGCATTTTAAGCAATTAAATAAATCTATACAGAAAAGTATCACAAAAATGACATGTCATATTTTTCACAGGTAGATCTACTCACAAGAAACCTAGCAAAACAAGAATCATCAATTTTGGATCACATATGCACCAGTTATGAATTTAAAACCATTTAAAGCATTTTTCTAGAAAAACATTTAAATCAAAAACCCGGGTCAGCTGGGTCCGTGGACTCGGTCCAGTGGACCGCGTGCTACTGACCGCGGGGACCCCACGGGTCCACGGCCCCACCGGCCGAACCGAGGCGGGGTCGGTGCTCCTGGCGGCGCTAGCTCGCCGGGCGGTGAGCTCACCGGCCAAGAATCGGTGGCACCGGCGTGCTCCTCGCGACGAGGCGCACACGGTGACGTGCTTGGCGCTGGCTGGGGTGAACCCTAGCTACGGCGGGCGGCGGTGATGGCGGCACGGCGGCTCGGCGTGGAGGCGCGGTGGCCGTCTCCGGCGCGGCCGGCCCCGGTGAGGAGCGCATCGCGTCGTCGCGATCGGCAAGGTGAAGCTAGCCCTAGGGTTTGGGTGCGAATGGAGCGGCTTGAGCCTCGCCGCTGCATGGCGACATGGCGGGCGGAAAAACTCCGGCGAGGTCATGGCGCGGGCGGTGGCTAGGGCATGCATTGCTCGATTGAGCTCGCGGGTGGCCGATTCGGGCTTGGCGGCTACGGGCGCGCGCCGCCAGAAGAGAAAAGGGAGAAAGCAGTGTGAACGCCAAGGACCGGGCGAAGCCCGACGAGCTCCGGCTATGGCGCCGACACGGGCGACCGCTGCTGCGGCTTACCAGTGAGCGACGGCGGGTGCCAAGCGGTGCAGCGAGGTGGAGCGGGCGGTGGCGGAGCGGCGCGCTGCCTCGCATGGCGTGAGCGCGCACGGTGGCGGTGGAACGGGCGCTGGCGGGGCGCGAGCTCACCCCGCGGCAATGGCGCGGGCGGAGCTACGCCGTGTTGCCGGGCGAGCGCGCGGAGGGCGAGTGAGAGTGAGCGAGCGAGGCGTAGACGAGAGTGGGAGCGTGGCGTTTCCAAACCGGGAGGTGCCGGGTAGTACGCCGGCGTGGCCCCACCGCCCAACCCGCCCGCCACGCCGGCGGCACGGGCAGCGACGGCGTGGTAACCGCGGCTTGAAAGCCGGTCGGCCACGACAGCTTGGCCTTGGCGCTGGCGTGCGTGGGGCGCTGGCGTGGGCCGTGGGCGCAGCAGTCGGCAACGGCCCTACCGCTTCTTGTGTGATTTTTCTTTTTTAAAAAAAATCTGAACCAAAAAGCTTCCATTTGACAAATTTAAAAGTTTTTTTCATAAAAAGTCCCCAAAATGAAAGTTGTAGAGAATTAAAAACTGAACAACTTTCATTTTGGGGTCAACTCAAAATTCCAAACAGATTTTGAAATACAATTCATTTTGAATAAAGGCCTAAAAAGGAAATTTTCCAATTTATTTTCTTTTGCTCCAAAATCCACCAAAACATTTTGCAACAAAATTTGTTAAAACTTTTCAAATTGCTGGGCACTGAGATCCAAACTTGATTAAGTGATTTGCAAGGTAATTAATTAACTAATCAAGCAATCAAGCAAGCAATTAATAATTAAATGCAAACACACATGAAATGACAATGCATTTAGGGTTAAATGCTTGATGATGCTTATGCCATGATAATTGATGATCAAGTTAATTAATTAAGTGCCTAATGCAAGCTTAACACTTGAGGTGTTACAGCCGGCGGGCGGGGTATTCCTCCCCCCTGGAATGGGCGTCGTGGCGAGGTGGCGCCGCAACGAGGGTGCTTTCCGGGGCGGCGGCTCCCGGCGAGGTTCGCGGCCGCATCCGGTGTTCCCGGGGCTAGATCCGTTCGGGGGCCAAGCCAGGCGGCTCTCGCTGCCGGCCCTCGCCGCCCCGGTGGAGAGCGGCCGCCGCGGCGCGCAGATCTGGTGGCTGCTCCCCGATGGCGGCGGCTCCAAATTGGCAAGGGGACGGCGGCCAGCCAGCCGCGGCGGCCTGCGGCTCTGGCGGCCGGGGACTGCGTGGGGCGGCGAGAGCTCCTATCTACGTCACCGTCGTAGCTTCACGGAGGAAGCGCGCCCGCGGCGGCCTGTGGTGAGCGGGACGATGAAGTGGCCGTTCGGACATGGGTGGATCCGGCTTCCCCATGGCCGGATCTGCCGTCTCCCCAAGCCCCGGCGGTGGGCAGCAAAGGCGGCCCGGCTCGACACTGGCGGTCTTGGCGCAGGTTGGTGGGCGGTGGTGCGGCACCGGTGTGGTGGGCCCCTCTGTCTCGCTTTGTGCCGGTCGTGGGAAGCATCGGCGAAAGCCATGTCGGATCTGCCGGCAAGACAACGGGCGACATCGCCGCGTCTTCCTCCTTTGGAGGCGTTGTCACGGTGCGTCGACCGTGCCTGCCTGAGTTGGTAACGCGACCTCAAGACCCTCTGCTTGGTTTGTGCTGGATGTGGGCAAGCACTGGCGAAAGCCATGTCGGATCTGTCGACAAGACGACGGCGTCTCCTTCGGGCGTCGTCTTCCTCCCTGGAGGCGTTGTCATGGTGTTTCCCCACTTCGGCCGACTACAGAGGTGTGTCGGCTATGCCGTGGTGGTGTGGCTGACAGCGGCTTGCTTGGATTGCGCCAGTGACACCATGGTGGCGTGGCTGGCAGTAACCAAGCAGGGACGCCAGTGGCGCCATGGTGGCGTGGCTGGAGGATCCCGGCTAATTCTTCGCTTGCGACCAGCTCTCTAGCTGCCCTTCGTCCCATTGTATCTTCTTGTTCTTCTATCTACAGGGTAAGATTGGCCTAGCTGTCGGTGGTGGCCAAGTGTCCGTCGAGTGACCTCCTCTGGCATCTCTGCTCCGTTGGCGCTCTTCCTTGATGGTGTCATAAAATCAAATGCCGGGTGGAGATTCTACCGCTACCGTCATTCCCCCTGAGGATTCCTCCCCTCGGCGGCGTTGGATGATGGTACGTAGGCCCGGATGTGCTGGAGAATGCCATCATCAATTCAAAGGAAGATCGCCGTATCCGATGATCCTGGGTTTGCGTGCTCAACTCCACTCTTAGTCCCCATTCCACTTGTCGGCCCTCAGAGGGAGGGTGGCAGCGGAGTGGCATAGCTACGAGGAGTGTTGGAGGGCACAATGACCATGGCGAAACGGCGAGTATGCTGCTCGTCGAGGGCGCAAGTTCGATATTTGGTTCATGTCTTCGGTTCGGGTCTAGGCTTACCTTGAGTTTATTTCAAGTGTTGTTTGTTGTTGTTGTTGTTGTTGTTGTTGTTGTTGTTGTTGTTGTAATCTCTTCCCCCCCTTTGTACCTCAGTGAAATATTTGTATGAGGATTGGCGCTTACGCCCTTCCACCACTCGGCTTACCAAGCACCTGTGGAATGAAAAGTAGGTGGGGATCAGTCGATCCCCCCTGAATTTGCCCTCAAAAAAAGCAATAAAAAAAGTGTATTGAAATAAAAGCAAGAATAAGAGAGAAGCGGGGGAAAAGAAAACATGACAAACCTGTATCCATTTCAAATAAGATAGAACCGTACATATAGTAACAACATGCTGCTAAAGAATCCATGTGCTGTAAAATTGTACCCAGGTAACAATAGTAGCAGTGTTTATGAGGCTCTCATACCACTATGAATGCACATAAACGGTTGTTAATTATAGAACAGAATCAATTAAGTGTTATAGGACCAAATAAAATTAGTCTACTACTCTCACTGCAACGAAAAACAATACAGATGGCAAGAATCTTTTCTTTTGGAATGCCAATATGCCATACACATCAGCTAGTACTATTTGTATGGCAATTCTTAGCAAGGATAGAAGAGATTCAGCCATCAGGACAATGGTGCCCCCCTGCATGGAAGACACAGCAGCTCAATGGCACCTGCTGTCTTAGGGGGGGAAGCACACAAAAATGCACTGCCAGGATCGAAGCTACTGGTGTTCTGAGATCATCGGCAACCTATATTATCATTGCCATTGTCCGTTCTGGTCACCACTCATGTTTGGTCCCCTATGAGTGAGGATCCTATTGAGGACCAACCCATCTCTCTAATACAATGAAACACAGCTCTCGTGCACTTTCGAAAGAAAAAACTTGAAACCATATGCATCAAAATAAATCATCAAACAAAGTATTGACATACAACCATCTGCTAGAATTTTGTCACTTCTTGATTTAGTAGGTTTACACGCTTAATCCCATGAATCCTGATATGATGCATGGTAGTTGGTACCACATTTTCACTTCTTGAAAATATTTAAATAGGTGAACACAAGAAGGGAGCATCTGCCACTGTGAACTGCTATGTTTTTCAATGCTTTGTTCTCAGATCTCTGCATAAAAATATGAGCCAACCTCAATGCTCTGTTCTCACTTGGAAACTAAGAAAATTAAATATAAGAAAAGGGACATTATATTTAATATGAACATTAAAGCCTGGATCTAACCGTCCATGCATAAGCATGGGCTATATGTCACCAATCAATATAACGTGCAGTGTCATTTTCGTTTCAAATAAAAAAAAAAAATGCCCCTCTAGCGAAGGGGTTAAACTGTGCACATCCTGAACCTAGGCTTAATAAAATGATGATCAAGTTAATAAAGTAGCATATACCAATAATTACTCCTGATTACTCTGAAAAGCACATTTAAATTATTAAGTTATGCTATATGTCCTTCTATCATGCAAATTAAAGCTAGAGATGATTTCAACCCGATGTTATGCCAAGAAGAAAAAAGTTTAATTGCAATACAGTTACACACAAGAAACTGAGCCATACAACACCACTAATTAATGGTACCACCATTAACTCGACGATTGAACCACAGGAAAGCTACAAGAATGAGTGTTCATAATTGCAACAGATTGGCTATTGTGATTAGATTGGCCAAATAAGGAAGCAGCTCATGCTCATATACACAAACACTCAAACAGTATTGCAATATGCATCCATAGCTTCTGAAAGGGATTAAAGAATTGACGAAAACCAAGATTACCTTGGTCAAGTGGTTATACAAATTA
>JADLZL010004506.1:0-75303 GCA_015844335.1 Chrysopogon serrulatus | reverse complement strand
AGGGCAATTAGACAACCTTAACTAATAGGGGCACCCAAGGTCATTTCACATCCCTCTTAATATGTCCTAAAATTCCAAAACATTAAGTTTTTCTTTTGGGTGTCAGAGGTAGTAGACCTAAAAAGTTTTATGGACCTGTATATGTCTAGTTGTGCAAAGTTTTTCTTTTCAAACCTTGTAAGAGCAAGTGAGCATACAATTCTTGTGCAAATGCCAAAATTTTCTCCTCGCTCAATCCTAACTCTCTCGATCAATGCTAGTGACATTCTTCGACAATCACTCCAAGAGGTTAGCATGGGAATGGATCTAGGATGGGAGCTAACATAGCAGAAGGGATAGGTGGGGCATGCCTCCAAGCGCCCGATGCAGGACATTGCCTCCTCAATGCGACTTGTCGTCTCGACCGTCCTTTATAGTAGAGTACCGAAAGTTTTGATCCGCACTCGTCCGCCATTTTTGTTTTATCCTAAGTCAAGCATTTAAACTTTGACTAGCCTTAGAAAAGCTATATTATCATCCACATTAAGAAATAAATGCACTTTTATGGAAAATTTGATGAAACAAATATGATGTATTAATGTTGTAGTGTTAATGTATTTTTTTTGTATAAACTTGATTGAAATTGGATAAATTTTAACCTAGAACAAGAATAAAACAAAACTACAAATTATCAGAACAAAAGATTGGTCTATATACGTTTTCTAGGGAAAGTGCATCAGGCCTCATCCGCGTGGAGATAGGCATACAAAGTTCGATTAACCTCCCTCGTTGCTGATATGTGTCTTGTTGGATGATTGGCTTGGGATAAATCAAATGATTTCAATAGTTTAAGGAGCACAAATACCTGATTTTATCGTTGAAGGTGGTAAATCGGATTACCATATGCTAATTTTTTTAGAAGAATTACCATATGCTAGTTTTTTTTTTAGAATTACACAGTACACATAGACGATCATAACACGCACGCACACTCATCCCTATGAACATATGCACGCAAACCCCTACCTCTATGAGCACCTCCAAAGAACTGAGCCGGCACATTTAGAGATTCCCGAAGTCACCACGGGCGCCTCGTCGTCGACAGGAACATCGCTTACCACTTAAAGCGTAACGCCTATAAATCCTGGAAAAATATAAAAAAAGGTGCGAGCACCAGAATTTGATCCCTAATGGGTAGCATCCCAGTGGACAATCCTACCACTAGATCACAGACCTATTCGCTACCATATGCTAGTTGAGAGAGGGGCCGGAGAAATTTTTTCCCAGTTTTATTTTCTTTTAGATGGCCCAGCTATATGGATATTGCTGAGATTTTGGCCCATCTAAGTAGGCCTCCATTTTGGCCCATCTAAGTAGGCCTCACAAACACGGGCCGTATTATATATTAGCTACTGTTAGAATGAAGTCCAGAATGAAGCAGATTTGGATTGGACTCGCTTCACTGCTGCGGTGCTGCCAAATTGGAGGGCCGCCATGTCCTCTCGAAAGGATAGAATTCCAATGGACAGAAGAGGAAGTGCAGAGGCCGTCTTGGACCAGTGAACTGGAGCAAACATTATATAAGAAAGAATATTTGCATTGCACAGGCCTGCTGAATGTCTGGAAGACTATGGAGGACCAACCTAGACTAGAGTGTCCCAGGCTTGGACGAGTACTATTCATCAGCAAGACAGGCCTACCCCCTATCTTCACATATCACAATGAAACACCTGACTCATCAACCAAGGCTCAGCAAATGGGCTCGTACCATGCAGGCACAACACATATAGACAGATAAAGTACTGCTGCTACATTGAAAGGAAGCAATGCAGGTAATTCCCGTGCCCAAGGCAGTGTCAGTACGGTGCAACCTGCAGATATGGTTTTCTGGGCCATACAGAAACATTTTTCAACAGTTTGGGACTCGGAGCTGAAAAGATTTAAATCCTCATCCATTATTTCATAGGTTGCATCAAGGTATCTCCACATTTAACAGCCGATCAACGAAGTACGCCATTACAGATGAAATAAAGGGGAACTACTATCCTACTTTGCTGGTGGGAAACAGAAAGACAAGGCATAAAAATTTCTCATGGATAATCCTCTTCAGATCACCAAGGCTCTGACTACTACTAAATATACACAATTTGAATAAATTTTTATGTACACGGCAATACTGAATTGGGTAAAGAATGGAGGCAATTAAATAATTTTTTGTCACAACTATATCCTTTTCCTTATCATTGTTCTGTATTTCCAAGTCCACACAAAGAGCACGAGAAGCAAGGCGATTGCTGACCAGAATGTGATCAACCACGAAGGCATTGACTTGGGAAACAGACCTGCACAGGATCCCATGCACTCAGCATGCTTTATAGACGTGTAAACAGTACTAGCAAGTTAGTACATACGCAGAGAAGTTGGAGCCACACTCACCATGTCCAAACTTGATGCAGATTAGGAGCTCCACAATGCATATAGCCAGGGAAAGCCAACAGAAGGATCCCACCTTTTTAAATGGTTTGCTGAAAACAATTATCCAACAATTATTATTTCAGAAAAAATTCTCATAATTACTAATGGCAACACTTGGTTGCACTAGTATAAATGAACTTATTGATTCCAAAATGTTATGACATGCACAGTTCACATGTTAGCCATGTCTAGTACACAGGAGCCAGCATACTAGCACATGCACATTGTCAGGGATAGCATGTGAGCACGACAATTGTGGAAAGTCACCATTCAGCAGGCTGAGCATCCAAAATTGCTGCTATTGAAACAACAATGATGTTGAGATAAAATGGACCATCCCAACTGCATACCGATTACTGCAAAACATCTTTGTAAATTCTGAACCAAGTGACTTCAAAATTATACCTGTCTTGCAAGTAGGTATTGTACTCACGGATGGTTGGTATCGCGATTAACCACCAAAGAACCAGCCGATAGACAATCAAGGGGTTCCGTGGAGGAATCCACAGGCAGAACTTGAGGAAGAATGTGTTCAGTTCAACAGCCATGAAAACAACACAAAGGCTCAGCACCTGGATGAATCTCCAAGGACCTCGCGTAGGGTGCCACTCATCCTTGTCCCACTGTGCTGGTGTGAACTGTCCCAGCATCCTTTTTACCTAAGGAGAAGAAAATGCTAAATAAATAAACTCTGAGAAAGGGTCAGCTATCAATGTTAAATCAAGATTCAAAGGCTGAAGATTAGTTACTGAAGCGCATAGGCATAGCCATGGCTTGAAAGAAAATTACTGGTGAGAAAAAGAGAATAACTTATGGAGGCTATTATTTCTACTACAGACATTAAAGAAAACAGAGAAAAGAATATCTGCATCCGTATAGTTTTATAGGTCTTTGTGTTATAGTTAACCTATCAAATATATAAAAAAGTGTGAGCTGTTGCATTGAAAAACTTGATATGCACAAGTACAGACTAGCTAAGGGACACTTTAAGAGAACAGAGAGCATCTTGTCTTGGTTTCTCAGCACATCCCACATGCCCAGGACTTATCACCTTATCATAGGACTAAAGTAGGACAAACATCATGTACAGTTTGGAAGCCAATAATGTTCCCTCAACGAGGAACATCCACCAAAACTGGGAAATAGATCCAGCTCAACTGCATGCTCTGCACAACAGCACATTTGCCTAAACATCCAATGAACATACCTTACTGATAACGTTGGGTTGGCGGCTCAAACCAACCCATTCGTATGTCCTCCCATCAAAGTACCGCACAGTTTTCATTCCAGCCCAAATACCTGAACCATAGACAAAATGGCCTCAGTCAATAAGTGCTGAAACCTTGCACAGATAAATATAAATGGCTAAATTATGCCATAATCAGTATAAGAATTAGGAAATGCATATAAATATGACACAGAGAAAAACAACCAAATTGGAGAGGAACGATAAACAAGGGCAGCAACTGAGTTTACAGAGATGCATAACAACATTCTCTATTCAGCAGCTAATAAACCAGTTCATAAAGTATAATTTCCTGCAAAACTCTGTAGCCTTGTTCATTCATCAAAACCTAAGAATTTTTTTGAAACATTATATTTCTTATTTGAGTTACCATATTACCATGTTTAATGTACCAAGGGCATATACAAGAAAATCACTAAGGTATTGTGATGTCAATAGATGCATAAATGCAGTATGTATTAAAATATCTAGGGCATTCAAGGGGCTACCAAACAAGGGGATAAATGCAGGCATTCAAGGGGCTACCCAAACAAGCGTATACAGAAAATTACTAAAACCACAAAAAAAAAAAAAAAATCTCACCAAACCAATTGCAGATCAATATATCTAGGACAATGCTATCCCACCAGCACTCGTTGAAATTAGGCAACATGTGACGAAAAGTGAGCTGCAGTACATAACTACATTAGGACCCTGGATTTAGAAAGCACAAGTCAAGAGGAATTTGACTACAACATAAAGAGTATACCTCCATTAACTCAAAACCAATTGATAAGACCCACAAAAGTGGTTGGTTTCGTATCATTATAGCCTTACCCCACCATCCAAGGATATGAGCGATAACAAACTCATCAAAAATGATCTCCTAGAAAAACCTATATTCAAATCAGTAACTTGAAGCACATTGAATAGCTAAGACTGCATAGTCAGAAGTATATCAGAGACGAAATTGAACAAAAAGGAAAGTAGGTCGGCGAATGAAGTCATCATACATAAACATTGTTAAACCTGCTTTTTGGATGATCAGGTACATATATGCGGCAATCAGTTCCATAAGATCTTTCAGGCAATTCTGCTCAGAGTACAAATATCAAATCAGTATTCATCAAGCATTAAATCTGCACCACTAAGCCTGATTAGAAAGTTAAATGCATTACCGACACCAAGATCAGGATGAAGATATTTCATGAATTGCCTAGCATCATCACGAGTCTGCAAAACAAAGTTAATGAAAATATGAAATGCCATACTGACTAGGTTTTGTGCCTCCTCTCTTTAAAATCTTCAACACTGAACTCTGACTTGCTGAAATACTGTTTTATCTTATGAGTATGAGCCATTGAGGTTGGCTTCACATGGTGGAAGCACAGCAGTGCATAGCTCCTGATCTGGTTTCAATCTTCGGCAGGAGGGGGTGAAAGCACCCCTATTAAAGAAAGAGATGGACAATCGTATTAAAGTATTTACACAATTTCTTAACTGCACAAACATAGTGATGCAGAATAAACTCATTGGACAGAAATGAACTTCTGTCAAAACAGTCAGCTGATTTTATTTATTTATTTTGTAAAAGTCATACAAGATTTGACAAAATGTTTAGCATTTGGACTACCTACAAGAATAGCCTTTACCATCCCATAGAATATAATATGCCATCTAGAAATGTTTCTACTGTAGATAAGCTACAACCTACCCACCATATACATTGTAAATTTGTAATGTCTTTAGCCACCCACTCAAACTAAGCTTTACTCTCTCCAGTTTACACCAAATTGTTCATTATACTTGTTCTTGGTACTCTTTCATTTTCATTGTTAAATTCTCTATTTTTATTCAGAAAATAGCCAGTGACTTATTATTTGTTCAAGTGAAGGGTGACCTCAAGTATTAATAAAATTAAGGACCTACGCTAGGCAGGATAAAAAGGACAGGGACATCAATGTGATTCATTATCAATGCACGAAACAGTTGGTAATGATAAAGATTTTCTTAATTGATATAAAACAAAATAGAATGCAACAATTTTGACAATTCATGCAGTGAAAGAATCTTTAAAAGAAATTATTGAACAAAGTTAATGAAAAACTGCATTCACCTGGAAAAGCAAGAAAGTGAGGGCAACAAGGTAGACAACTGCCATCCCATGAACTAGCCTCCAAATGGCAGGATGTGGTCTAATCAGTACACTAAATCACAGAGGCAAATGTCAGTAACAGTTTGCATAAACTCAAGATACCATAATAACTAAATCTATAGACTTCAAGGAAGTAGTAACTCTTTACTTCAGATGAAATGAAGCAAACCCATCATTTCAAAGAGAAGGGCATGCCATCTGGGGGCAGAAGTATGAAGCAATAAAATAACAAATTTATTATTAGAAAATGTGATTCCACTTATTGTACTGCAACAAAACAAATGAAGCACTCTATGTGGAAAGGTTTTTGCTGAGTCATTTAACAAGATGTTAAATCTGAACACAGAGTTTGCGGGAACGCGTCACCTTTGTACCACATGACTATGGGGTACCTTTCTGGGTAAACTGCTTTCTGAAATCTACACTCTTCTTGGCTTTGACATGCGTGTGGACAAACTTTCTCTCACTCCTAATGAAATACACGCCCAAGCGCGCTTGCAAAAAAAGTAAACTGCTTTCAGAAATTTACATGACTGCATCCTGAGCAGCTAGTGTTCAGTGCCTTTCTTGACCTTAATTGCAATGCCCTTGGGACAACTCTACCCGTTGCTTGACTTTTTTTTAAATATGTCAATATAAAACAATAATCAGAGTTAGGTACAGAGCTCTGTAACTCACGTTGAAGGTGCCTGAAGAAACGAGTAAGCCAAAAAAACAGCAATCATCGCAAATACGCCCCTATTGACAAGAGATAGTACAAATTAGCTCATAGGCCCTCCTTAAAATGGTAATCAGCACATGAGACGAAGAAAAATGGTGATCAGAAATGTTGAGCAAGAAGCAAGGGAGCTCCGTAAAAATATAGCTGCAAGAAAAATAATAAAAGAGGACAAATCATTACAAACACCTCTTGACTGATGAAACACGGTCAGCAGATGAGCTCCTTTCTGGATCGAGAGCACCGCTTGCCCAACTGATAAAGAACATGAAACAATACTCATCAAACATAAAAGTCCTATGTATCTGCTAAGTAACATTTTGAATAATATATATAATGGTGGTTCAAATTCAAGAAAAAGGTCCAAAAATACCACAACAGGCCAGAACCAATGACACAATATTATTATTTCGAAAAAGCATGTTCCTGACTATAAAATGTCCGCAGATTAAAGACTATGAACTCACATTAAAAAGCATGTTCCCATCAGCAAGAGCGAGATTGTTCGAGGCTTGTATGCCCATGCCGTCCATGGATCTACATCACCAAAATGATCAATTGGTCTTACACTACCATTGCAGACGGTGCCATTACAACCTTTGCCAGGTTCATGATGACCATTGACCCCCATTACAACAGCCTTGGCAATTTACCATCTGCAAAAATAACGACACCAGCATTTGCGAAAGCATATTAATCCGGCTGACCTTCGGGAGACAAAAATTCAACACTCTTCTGCGAAAAAAAGCAGCATGTAGCTCCAATACTTACTAATAGCTAGCAAATGAATAACATACCACTGATGCCACAGAAAAAAAAAAAAAAAAAAAGTAGGTACAAGTGGATAAAATGCCATGAATGGTCCAGCATATCTGGGAGTAATCACTTGCTTAGAACAGAAGAACAAATTTGCCATAAAAACATCAGGCAGTAGTCGTACTCTTGAAGCATAAAACCTACTTTGCTAAGTACAAGTTCTGCACTGCTTGCTCAATCATTTGCCAGAGATCACTTAATAAGTCCTACTCATTTCCAAAATGGTTTCGGTGGCATTGAGGCTAGGTGCCAAATCCCAAACCCGAAATGCTTCCGGTTATTATTCCAAAAAATAACAAAACGGGTGTAGCGTGTGCTGCAACCAGAGGCTGCGTTAGAGCAGAGCAGAGCACAGCAGACGCAACCTGAAGCAGCAAGAGCAAGGCCGAACAAAGCAAAAATGCATTCCCAACACACTAAGAAGAGCACAAAGACCAAAAGGAATCGAGCAATTCAATCGAAACACACATATAAAAACAGCCCTGGGTAACAACTTTGGAAATAATTAGGCCCAACAGTGATCCGTACACCTCGTCCAAATTAAGAAGGCAGAAAAGCTAAGGCACAACAGCTTTTGGGAGGCAGCAAAAAGGGCGAGAATTTGAAGATGCGCGCATCAAATCCAGAGGAAATCCGCCGGCCAGCGACTCCCACGAACGGGAGCGCCCTCAAGTGAAGTGCACATCAGAAGAGAAACGGTAAGCACGGGGAAAGCAAAGGCTGAACAGTCAGACGGAGTAGAGTGACGCAATGCAGGCAACGAAATCGAGGGAAAAAAGACGCCTTTAACAACAGCATTAACACCGGAAAGGGCGGGCGGCGTTCCGTTGAGCCCCGCAGGTCCGCACGCCCGCGAGAAACCGCCGCGGTCAAGACGGTGGTTCGCCGGCGAACTGCCAGGAGCGCATTAATCCACGCCGCAGCAATAAACTGAAACAATAACTGCTGGCCAACAACGGCCGGGTTGCCGCCGTCCGCCAGCCGCCAGCGGCAGAGACCGTGCCGTTGCGTACGGTGCCGGGTGCCCCAGGAGAGAACGAGCAGGGCATAACCGCAGGAACGGGGCGCTGCTAAAAGAGCAGCAGCTAATTTCTTCCCCGAGCCGAGAAGCTAATCCGCGGAATTTCTGCTGGGATGGCGATCGGGAACCGGAACGGAGCCGGAACATGGGCGGCACGGAGGAGAAAAGGGAGGCGGCCAGGCGGGGGTGCAGGAGAGGAGGGAGCACGTACGCGGTGGAAAGCGACAGCAGCGTGGCGGTCGTACGATCCCGCGTGCGGGGAGATCCAGGCCGTCGAAAGCGACCGAGGGAGCTGCTGTCCCCCTCGCTTTCTATCTCCTCTCCAACGCAGCTGAAGCAGCAGCGGCGGCTGTTGGCGATGGGGGTTTGTAGAGAGAGAAAGAGACAGGAGATTTATAGAGAGAGGAGGAGCCGAGGAGGCCGGCCAGGAGAGGGTGCAGGAGCGGGAAGATAGGGATACAATGGAGTGTAGTCTGCGAGGCTGTGAAGTGCGAATCTTCTCTTTTTTATACTCCTGTTTATTTATCTTCTCCGTCTAAGCAAAAATATTTTATTCAAAAATCTTCTTTATATTAGCTTAAAACTTGCCTATATTTATTATTTTTTTGCTGCCCATTAGTTGTTTGTTGTCTGTATTTATTGTTCTTTTGCTGTTGATTGGCTCAACTCGTGATAATTAAACGTAAACTGAGTGGTTTTACTCTGCTCTTTAGTCATTACGTCAAAGACTTAGGTAAAAAACATAAATAAACGGAGAGAGTACATAAGAGAGGCGGTCAAAGAAAAGGCTTGAGATAAAGAGAGAAAGAGGAGAAAAAAAATCGGTGGGTTCACTCCTTCCTCTCTCTTTTCTTTGTTTCTTTTAAATGCTCTCTTATTGAGAGAGGTAGGAGTAGGACCCGCCATGCAGGTGCCAGTGCCACCATCATCCTCTCCTTGGTTTAATCATAAGACGCCAAAATAAAAATTCAACGATCGATCTTGCTCGCTTGCCTTATTAGCCGGACCGTTCGAACAATATTTCTCTGTCACAGCAAATTAGTCATCTTGTTTTATCAGTCGACTTATATGACCAACCGAGGTTTATATATGTATAGTAGGTGAGGCATCTGTAGTTTTTAGCCTGGAATTTTTTCCCAATTGAATTTGCAGCAAGAGAAAATCTTTTTGTCTGCTATTGCAATTTTTGCACATCTTTTTCTTGGTCGAAATATGGGAATATTGCAAAGAAGCAAGGGAGATCCCTTAGCACCTGAGTTGAAATCTTAGTCCCCAAGCCCATCGTATGGCAATGTCAAATTAGTTGGGTTAGCTAGTTTAGGACTTCATAAAAAAGTAGCACATCTATTAACTCTTTTGTTTGGATAGGCTAGAGTTAAAAATAAGTTGGAAGTCTTAAAAGGCCTCTATTAACTTGGTGGCTGAATCATCATGCAGAACAATGCACGTTTTTTTTATTGTGCTAGTGGTGAATTTTATGAATTTGTTGTTCAAAGAGGCTTAGGCCATGTTTAGAGCATAGGTTTTTTTTTTCTTGTTTCTGTGTTTTTTAAATAAACTGGTTTCTATGAAATTTCTACGTAATTCTTATATATGAAATTTCTACGTGCCAAGCAGACCCTTAACCATAAACTCACATTTGCCACTCTAGTCACCCTACTAATGCACCAACTTTTCTTTGCTTTGCCACATAATAAACGTGCTAGTATCCACCCATCAAATTGTACCTTGGAACATTTTAATTTTATACATTTAGGGATGATCCTCTCAAAACGTTCCTTGTGAAAATAAACTAATTCCTCCTTAGGTAATTTTCTTTTATTTCCTGTATAATTTTTTACTAGGAAATTCATGACTTCCCGCCGGGGAGGGTTCATATTCTAAGCGATGTGTTTGAGAAAATATGGCATTCTCTCTCTCATGAAAAAAGGGAAATATGGAGTAAAAGCTGAAACTAAAAATAGGAATATGGGCTAAAGCCTCCGCCACTCGGGTCTTGTACGGGGACCGTGGGGATGAGCAAGAACAAGATTTCCATGCCCCATCACCCAAAGCATGGCAAGATGACGGTGGATGAGATCGTGGAGTGCGTGGAAGATGTGAATGTCCTTTATGGTTGTATCATAAACTGAACCCTCCTTGTCACACTTCAGACGCCCAAGCCATTTTTGCAGCGCTTGATTCTCATCTCATCTCATGAGTTTGAATTTAATTGGTAGCAAGGTGATGAGTGTGGAAGCATGGAAGAATTCGGCATGCCTTGTTGGTGAAATATTCTTTCAGCAATTTGTGATTCAAGGTAAACTATTATCTGAAAAATTCCTTGTTCCATTGCAAATGATTTTTCTTTTCTGAATCTTTTCATTGATGACTGAATTTTCTTTCTATGATGTGCAGAACATCTCTCAGCTAGCATCCACGAACTTGAATCCTTTGCAGAACTCGAAATAAACCTTAATTTCAGAGCAGTAAAGGTAAGCAATTCCATTTCTGAATGTCGTAAGGTATGAAATAAACCTTGATGGAGCATCTCCAGGAGCAGCAGCGTGATGTACATAGGTGGCTGATGCTGGCCTTAGCATGGTGGCATAGCAAGCAGATCCCATATCAACTTGAGAAGATTCCTGTTTTTTTCCATGTAGCATTTATTTGTTTTATTATTCTTTTAAGGTTTTAATCGATCTTTATTTTAGTTTTATAATTTTTTTCTAGATGATACCGTAGCGTTAGCACGTGCAATATACTAGTGCTAGTAAAAAGATCCTTGGAACATTTAATATCATTTAGGTCCTCTTTCGTTGTGAAAATAAACTAATTTCTATGAAATTCCTGAATAATTTCTACGAAATTCATGGGTTCCAAGGAGGGCATATTCTAAGCGATGTGTTTGAGAAAATATGGAATTCTCTCTCTCATGAAAAAGGGAAATAGAGTAAAAGCTAAAGTAAAAATAGGAACATGTAAAGCCTACTTTCTTGTACAGGACCGTGGAGAATAGACAAGATTTCCATGCTGCTGATGCAAATAGTTCTTTCACAAGACAGCCATCAATCAATCTCCTTTAAAATCATGTGGACAGGATTTTGACCATGTGGGCAGGGAAAATGATGGTTATCACTCATCGGAAACCCAAATGAAAACATAATCCATTGAAGTACATTTTGCAAGCAAAGAAAATCGAGATGTGGTGGGGGTGAGAGCCAAATCATAAATGGCTGCAATGAGTCCCACGTGGTCCATTCTACTACTACCGACAGTTATTGGGTCACATGCCAGCATGGCCTAGAACAGACCGAGCACCCAACTACAAACTGGACATTAATTTGAGCTTTCCCGTTTTGGGAGCCTAATACGGCAGCATATGCTTCCTTTGGTGCCTTTAATTGTGGCATGACATGGCATGACATGACAAAACCATGTTAGGGTAAATTTGCATGGAACATGCATATATATATATATATATATATATATATATATATTATGGTTATATATTATATATATATATATATAGCCTGCTTTATGGTTAGATGTTCTAACAGGAGAGCAAGGAAGCAATGTTTCTATGAGTTTAGGATTTCTTATTACCCAACCGTTGGCACTTGAAAGCAATGTCGCGCAATCACTAGTATAGTACAAGTGTCAGAGTTAGCCGGGTTGTAACGCCTTTGGTTTCTATTGCCTCTCGCAATCATGGCCATCGGCGCCCGAACCGGCTTGTATCAAAACTTCTTTTCTTATTGAAATACGGGTACGAATCCGTCCATAAAAAAAAAAGTTAAGGTGTGTTTGGCTTGTAGACGAGATATAAAAGATGTGATGGTTCTGTCATCTCAGCTAATGTTTGGTTGAAGGGAATAGAATTATCGTGTTTTTTGTTTGACTAAGGTCATTGAGTCAAGTGGGTTGGACGGAGACTTAGATTTTAACACCGTTATGAATAGTTGGCATGGGCCCCACCTACTATAAATGGAATTGATTTTGATGTTATCATTAGGTTTCAAAAGCCAAAAGAAAGTATATCCCTTTGATCCTCTAAAGTAATGTTTGCTACTCTTGCTACAAGATTACTCCACCTTGCCAACTTATTCTTACTAAATAATGTCCTCCTAAAAGAAACATTAAGAAGAATCACATGTGTTACGAGTTTTCGCTAGTAGCATGTTTTTGCCAAATATATATTACTAATATATGTCAATGAAGAATCCACCGCTTCAACTTATATCTATAAAGATCTTTATTAAACTTGGTGAGCCGGTTTTACTGTTCTTAAGCACTATCCATGCCCCTCACATAACAGTATTTATCCACAGTAACAGATCGGGTTTGATGAATAGTGCCGCCCGTTAGTAAACAGTACTGGGTCGGGTTCTTTGAACAGTAACACCCATTTAAAACATTAACTGACTAGGGTTCATGAATAGAACCAACCGTTAGCAAACAGGAACAAGTCAGGTTTCATAAACAGTTTACTATTTTTTCCCCACTGTCCGCACGAAACGTCAGGCCTTCCCTCTAGTATGTATGTTTAAACAAGGCTAATAAATGGTATATATAGTTTTTAGTTTATACGAAGATAAATACTATATTTTTAGTGTATACGAAGATAAATACTATACCTTTTTGATATATATAGTAAAATTTATAAATTTGAAAACTACAAAATAAATTGCAATTTGGACTGAAGAGAGTTATTTTCATTCATTGTCTCTACAAATCTCTAACAATTGCTATTTTTCAGCTATTTTTTTAGGCTACTTAAGAAATATGTTTGCACTACTAGTTAGAAGAATTATCGTAATTATTTGGGCCGAAACATTCTGTGTTTTTTTTTTTGCATGAATTAAGGTCTCGCTTTCTTCAAATTAAATTTATCTATATATTTGATTTTAGTTTTTAAATACATTTATTTGAAGATATAAATATTACACATATTTTCTACAAATTAAGTTTTTTTAGGGAAGCCACCTGGCGCACTTTATTGATTCGAGAATAGTGTTACATCGCTCACCAGGGCTTCAAGAATAAAGCTAGGGGGTTCATCGATCCAAATACAAGCATGCTTTGACTGGATAGCTAAACTTGCTAGATTATGCGCTACTCTATTAAAATCTCTATTACAATGCTCAATAGAAATAGAAGAAAAATCCTGCCAAAGCATCATGCATTCTTCATAAATTGGTGCACCCGCTGTCGCCGAGAAGCCGCCTTGCTTCATAGTTTCTACCACCTCCAAGCAGTCCGATTGAATAATAATTCTGCTACAACCAATTTGTTGGGCTAATAGGAGGCCCTCTCTAAGAGCGTGCACTTCAGCAGAGGGCGCATCCACCACATGTTCGATAAAGTTATGAGATGCTGCTATGAAAGCGCCATTTGTATCTCTCAAAAGATGGCAGAACCTTCTAAATTATATGGCCCACAAGCACCTGATATTGTCCCTAAGACCTCTGTCGGCTATGCTTGTACACCATATAACTTAAAATATTTCGTCGGGTGAAATCCTGATAAACCACGATTCTTCCAGAATCGATACTTACAGAGACATCACAGTATTACAACAGTTTTCATACAAAATATCAGAGTAGCGAAAGACTTAGAATAACTTAATTTACAACTCATTTGTAAAACTTATATAAACCAGAGTGTCATTATTACAAAACAGTGGAAGTATCATTACTTAACTTTATTACAATCCACACAACAAAAATGTCCTGCCCATGGGCCACACAACCTACTCCTCATCAGATCCTTCCTCGATAACCATCATGCAACAAGGGCCGTAGCACACTTGTTCACACGGTTCACCTGCAACGGGAATTTAACAAACCCTGAGTACCAAAAGTACTCCGTAAGACTTACCCGACTAAAAATTGGGGAGAAGACTCAAGAACGCTGGCTAATAGTAATCAAAGTGAGGCTTTAGCAAGACCAAAAGACACCTTTGCAAAAAGAGACTAAGCCGGTCCTTACTAAACAACCACTTGCCAATCAAGTAATGAATTCAAAACTTTCCATCAGCTTCCATTATTACTACAATGCTGGTGCAAGGATCAAGTCTCCCATATCATAGAGCAACGATGATTCGAATCGCTTATATACCCAGCTGGGGCTTTCTAGCCACACGATGTATGCAGGACCAACCATCTTACATACATCAACTCAACGCCTAGATTTATACATACCAGATTGGGTCCTATGGTACCCGAGAGTACAGTACTTCACCTCCCTACGCCGTCAGTCCGTCGATGGTGCGCTCGTAGGATGGGTACACACTGCTCCCGCCATCTCTCCACTCCTAGTCCACGGTGGTCCGCTCTGGTAATGGATAGTCCAAGTGGAGCTTACCGCCATTAGCATGCGACTAGTACTATCCAATAATCTCATGATCCAAGGGCCAAGGCAACGAACGGTGCTTAAATGACACAAGTGGATGGCACTACATCAGGGCACTAGCCCATCCTGGTGCAAGTCACTCCATCGACGTCTCGATTTACTCATCATGTTCTTGTTACGTACCCTTGACCCGATCAAAGTGAAGGGTACCAACAAGAAACATCAGGTTTTATCACTTTCCCAAAATGGTATGTTATCACACCTTTAAAAACATTGCATAAGACCTATGCTATTAGCAAGGCTAAGCATATACTAAATATTTTCAAAATCAAAACAGGTATCTAGGGTAATATATCAAGGTACGTTAAATGCATCAAAGTAGGATATCACACAATTCCTAACACCTAATGCATCATATCATCAATATAGAATATAAAAGACTTTCGAAATACAATGAGGTAGTTGAATGCATCCGGGGCTTGCCTTGGGGCTCGGGGAAGTTGGACTCAGTGACAGAACTGCCGAGATCGGGACCAACCTCTTCCCACTGATAACCTTCTTCAGAAACAGGAGTCGGATTGACTCCTTCCTTAGACCCGAAACTTGACTACGATAGAAATGCATGATTACAATGTAATAATAAAAGGAACATGCAATAATGATGCAACGATAGTTAGTATATCTTGAGTACAACTTTTCTTCACGGTAAGGTTGCACTACGGAAGCATAGTTAGCGTCGACGACGACGGACTAACGATACACAATCAACATAAAAAGCCGAAGGTCATTAGGGTTAATGACCTAGGGTCATCACTCAATCCCAAAATCAACCAACCCTAATGGTGATTAAAGATTAACTACTAATTTATTAACCATTTTTATAGTTATTGAAAACCACTAATTAACTTGCTAACTAGAAATTAGTTAAACCCTAATTAAGCAAGAGATTAACTAATTAAACATTAATTAACTAAGGTATTAATTAAGCATAAAACAAAAATTAGTCAAAACATGATCAAACTTCATAATTAAGTTCATTATCATCTAATTAGCACACAAAACAAAGTTCATGATTTTTGGACCTATATTTTATTTATTAAAAATCATGGAATTTGCATTTATCAATTAAAAGAGCAAATTTTAATGTAAATAAAACTTGTTGGAAATACAAAGTTAGTATTTTTCCTGCATAGAGCATATTACAAGGATCACAGAACATATTTTTGCACATTTTTACTTGTCCAAAATAAATCATTATGAAAATATAAAAAATCAGCACTTAAAATCATAAAGGAAAAAGAAAAAAATCTTTCTTTTCTTCACGAGCCACCGTGCGGCCCCGTCGGCCCAAAGACAAGTGCCGGCCCAGCCCACGAGCACGGCCTGCTGCGCGCGCAGGCGGCGGCGCCTTCCTCTCCTTCTCTCTGACTGACAGGCGGGGCCGGGAGGTCAGCTCTCTCTTCTCCCCTTCCTCCCTCCGACGCACAGTGACAGCGGCGGCGGTCGGCAGCGGCTCTCGCCAACGGCGGCCTCTCCGGCGTAACCAACTGCACCAATGTATTCCCTTCACCGAGACGGACTTAACAAGGTATCACATTGCCCTAGCCGATCACCGGAGCATGCATGGCGGCGGCCGTGGCGGCTCGGTGGCACGTGGTGCACGGCGGAGCTCATCGGAGTGACGCCGTTCCGGCTAAACCACGGCAAACTAGACGCAACCAACACCCTGGGTATACTCAGAGGCTCACTGAGGCTTCAAAACAACAGCGAGACGAGCTGGAGGATGAGCGGAGGGAGATTGACGGTGGCGGCAGCGGCGGCGGCGGTGTGAACCGAGAGGTTCGGTGGTGTTCCGGCGAGTTGGGGGATGCGCTGCAAAAATCGACAAGCCGACCACAATCAGCGAGGTTACACGAAGCTAGCAGAGCAATCGTTGGGGTCGGAGATGCTCTGTAGAGCGCAGGCGAGGTGCGGGTGCTCACCGCGGCGGCGGCTGGCCGGAGATGAAGAGGATGACGTTGCTCGGGTGATTTCGGCGACTAGGGACTACGATTGGTGGTTCGTGAGGTGTGCAAGAAGCTAGCGGAGCTGCTGGTGAGGTATTGGAGACGGCGATGAACTGAGGTGCACGAATTTGGAAGAGGGGTGGTGGCGGTCGACGGTGGGCCGGGAGGAGAAAAGAAGGTCGACGACGGCCGGCACTGGCTTTTATAGAGCAAGGAGGGGCTAGACAGGTGGCTAGCGGCTTCGCGGTGATGCCCAGCTTGTTGGCAGCACAGAAAACCGGCGATGCTATGAGAACGACCACGGCGGCGCCGGTGAGTCACGACATGAGCATGGTGGCAAGGTGTTCCCCCTATTCAACACTGTAGCAGGGATATTTTCCTCCTTTTTCAAATTACTCCAAAAATTTGAACTGCACTCAAAATTCTCCAAAAATACAGATTATTCAAAATTTTATGCTCTACAACTTTTGTTAGAGAAGTTTAGTCAAATTCCAAATAGTTTTGAAATTGTATTTCAAATTTGAAAAGAAGGCAAAAACCCTAACCTTTGAAATTTCAAAATTACTTTCAAATTTTGAATAAAAGATGAAGATCTCTAAAAATAAAAGTTGTTCCATTTTTTAAGATCTACAACTTTCATTTAGAAAGTTTTTATAAAAATGAATAATTTTTGAATTGGAGTTTAAAAATAAAAGGGGACAATTCCCAATTTAAAGAACTTTTGAAATTACTTCAAATTTTATTTAAAAACTTGAAAAACTTTATTTACCAAACTTGTAGAGCTCAAAGAGATGCTGTTGGTATAAATTAAATGCACATAAGAAAATATGACTATCCACAAGCGCATAGATATAATACCGATGTAGCACTTCACCCGGAGGTTTTAAATATCGTATCCACAAGGAAACGTGTGAGTATAACTACGATCCAATCTAACCAGTAGATATCAATCTTAGCTAGAGATAAGAAAAGATCACTAAAACTACGTTTACTTCGAATCTCGGTAAAAAGGTATTTTCTAATGTTCTATCACGGCGATAACTTGAATAGGGGTAGAAAGCGAGTTCTCCCTACCAAAGATCTATATATGGCTGTTAATCCTTCTAACGGGTGATGGATTACAGAGTATTCAACGAAGCTATAAAGTCACCTTCGCGAGCTACCATCTACCAGAAAGACAGGAGACATTCACAAGTAATCTAGATCTAAGCACCACGCTTACACCTATATTACTACTTCAATCTATAGGGTCCTATAGACTAAAGAACTCAAAAGAATTGTGAACTAGAAGAACAATATGAATACAAAGTTACTTATATAAAAAGACGATGATTGAAGAACCTCAGAAGCAAGTTCCGAACGAGGGGACTTGATCCCAGAGAATACGGCTGAAGAGAAGCACCGACAGGCCGGAACTCCTCCAGAACTCTACTCTCAACTCCTCTCTCTAATTCTAAGACTAGATAGCTACTCTAAGAGGTAGATCCATTCAAGGGACCCCTCTCACGTTGATTTAACTGGAGCTAATGAATTAGGGTTTTAGGGATGCCTCCGTCAGGGGGCCAGGGGTCCCTTTATATAGCCCGGTGGGATGCATACGAGCCGTTCGATCAAACCGACTTCACGTACGGTGGATATGAACCCTCAAAGATGGTGGAGGAAGCTTCCAGAAGATGAACCGAGGCGGCGTTGTGGTGGGGCCAGCCGGCCCTAGGGCTTATGCCGCCCGGCACCCCATCTCGGGCTCAGGGGCTCTGCTTCGTCGTGGTGCCTCCTTGTTCCATGTACAGCCCAATGTCGCATGTTTAAACATGAGATAATTTTGCTAATTTGTTTGATAATTATGTTCTTTACCATGGTTTTCTGGAATACTGCCTGGAAAATATAAAATCACCAAAACTCGTGGAATTGTTAGTTAAAACCTCCTATCTTGTATGTGTATTGATCATATCTCATGTCTATTGCACTATAAAAAGTTGACGCTATCCACCGTCAACAAGCTCCCCCAAGCTTACCCTTTGCTAGTCCCTTAGCAAAGCCTAATGAATAACTTGGATCAGGAGTTGCTACAATGCTTTCACGCCTTAAAAGTACACATGCATTCAATCATAAATTCTCCTCCAGATTAGAATAAACTGATCTGACTTTCAAACTTACCCATATTACCTTCAACCATGGGGCTTCTTAACTTCACTTGGGTCTTGAGTAAATTGAAAAACAGAACAATCAAGTCAAGCACTATGTCTTAAATTCTTCACTCAACTGGTATTCTAGAGTTTTTATAAGTTTTCAAAATAAAACTCAGAGTTTAATTGTATGACACCCTCAAGTCTCTTTTATATGTGGTATTTATGGATCTCACTGAGGCATTAATGATGTTATGCCTTCCTACAGCTAAGGATTATAGTGGAGTTCATAGGAGGGGCATAAAACAAGGATAAATATACTTGCAATTCATATATTATAAAGTCAAACAATGGATCCAAAGAGAGTCGAGTCATACAATCAAACCAAGATGTGCATGTGTATAGAATATGGTCGATAGGTGTATATATAGTGGCTAATCCTAATTCTACTTTTGCTCTTTAGGAATAAATCTCTCTCTACGAATTTTAAAATTCTTATAGGAAAACATGGGCTATCTTTATTCTCTCTTTTTTTCTTTTTTCTCTCTTTTTTATAGGGAGGCGGGCATCGAAGTACCCATTGTTTTAATTGCTTGGACACTTGTCCATTTCTTTTACTCCCTCTTTTTTTCAATACTCTTTTTTTGCATAGCCACATGCATCCTTCGAATACAAAATGATTGGAGAGATAATGATAAGAACTTAGAGCAATTAAACAAGGGGTTGACCTATAGGGTTTCTTTTTGGGTGTTCACTCCTAGTGTAGGAGAAAAATGTTTTTAAGGTGGATGTAGATGAAAGCGAAAAATGGTTGCGCTTACTCCTAGTGTAGGAATAGTGCATATGTAGGTGGAGTGTGTGTGATCTTGATTTTGAAAAGCATGACAAGACTCTCATAAAGTATACAACAAAGGTTGACTAAACTCAATGCAAAGTAAGCAGCATGAATGAGCAAAGGTTTTCCTTATCTAGATATATCATATATTTGGCTTTGGTAGGAATTCAAACTTTGTCATACAAGAGCTCATCATGTAAGATTTTGGATTTTAAAAGATAAATCTTCAGAAATTTAGTATTGCTAGGAATCAGATAAATAGCAGCTTCGACTTTCTCATATCATATCTATCAATCACTTAGACTTAGCTCAAGCGTATGCCTCCAGAAGTTTCAGGTTCAGAGTAAATTCTTATATCAAAGCAAATCATATCGAAAACTCGAGAGAATTTAAGGTTGAAAACTAGGCACTTGAAAGGAATTACGACAGAGCAACTATTCATCATCTCCAATTCAAAATTATATTATTCTCCGTTTTTATTCGACTCTAACAAACTAGACAAAACTTATTAAGCACACTCTATAACCAAATCTTAATAAAGTATCTTTATTTGGTTTTAATTGTTATTCGCCTTTTTATTTTAACTAATTGACTCACAAAAGACTCTATAGACATGGATCTTCATGTGTCCATATATTTTTAGTATTTTTTAGGTTTTCTTATGATACGATGTTGAACCTTCATGTGCTCACATATTTTTGGTATTTTATGACTATAAAATAGACTCGATAATCGCTTAGGTATACTTACGATAAGCGAGGGATGCTCTCCCCAAGCTAGTTATTGTTGTGGTTGAGCATTAAAGCCGAGTGGTCCTCACAGAGGATCTCATGTTTATAAGAGCAAGTGTTGCCGGGGATCCCAATCTCATTCTCCAGGGAAGTTACTTCCTTCACACAGGGGTTGGGTGTGTCGAGAGGTATACTTCAAGTGGTGAGGATGAAGATACCTAGGTGAGCTAGCTCTTGGAGTCATCTTGCAGAAAGCTCTCACAAAATACCAAAACTCATGGAACGGTATTAGGATAAAAAGTTAGTGATTTAGCCATTTTAGAGGATTGAGTTTATGGAAGTTTCAAAGTATTTTATGATAGCGTAATTGTAGCAGGATGCTCAATTAATGTTTTTAGAGTTTTTGGGTTTATATGCAGAAAGGAAATATGCATGCTATATTTTTTTATTTTTTTAGACCACTACAGTGAGAACTCCTATAGTTTTTACATCACAATGGTTTCACATGGGGCTTCATGCTTTAAGATGTATGAATGTAACATAATGACTGGATGATTATTTTTGTTGTTTCCTATGCAATAGTAATGTAGAAGAGTAAACATGCTAAAGAGAAATATACATTGCAAGAGAGTAAATATGGATAACTACCGATGTTACCTTTCGGCGATGGTTTGGATTTTTAAGTCTTCCAAATTGGACTTGTGTCTCTCTCCACTCTTATTCTTTCATTAAGTACATCTATTGGTCTTAGAAATGGAGACAATGATGATTATACCTCTCACGTTGGTGGTGCCCCTTTTTGTTCTTTTCTTAGCTAGCAGGTTGAAGTAGCACATTTATAGTCGGAGCTAATAGCATCTTGCTCAATGTGTATCTTTGTGGGTTCAGGACTTTCACTTGTAGAG
The DNA here is from genome assembly GCA_015844335.1 of Chrysopogon serrulatus. NCBI lineage: Eukaryota > Viridiplantae > Streptophyta > Magnoliopsida > Poales > Poaceae > Chrysopogon > Chrysopogon serrulatus. The sequence goes on along the minus strand of JADLZL010004506.1, from coordinate 53,978 downwards.
TGTTAGGGAATATTCCCTTTACGGTTTGTCGAAGTGTATCCTGCTCACAAACTAAGGTAGAGATCAAGTGCATGGGCTCTGTTGGTGGAGAAACACCAACAGAACCAAATCTATTTCTTTATTTATTCTTCTCTAGCCTTAGGCACAATGCATAAGATGAAACTAATATTGCATAATTTATTTAACATGGGTGGTAAGATCAGAAGACTAAGCATGAATGTAATGTTTAAGTTCATATGGCAAAATAGGTTGAGTTTCTTAACCAACGGAAGGATTGTCTATCTCTACTTAATGTTTAAATTTTAATATAAGTATGACTATCATCTTCCAAATATAGGATGTATATTTTTTTTTAATTGGTTACAACCATAGGATCAAGAAAGTGAATGCTAGGAACAAGTTTAAACATTTTAAATATGTTGAGTTAATTAAGCAAAGTTTTAATCTAAACATATTTGTATCTTTATTTATGTGCATATCAAGATCAAGAGAAAAATGCTGACCAATTCTTTAGGATGTTACCTTCATTCTTGGAGTATGACTCTAAGTGACAAAGGATATATGACTTTCAGTGGTCATTTCCCTTGTTGTATCTTGAGTTGTTCATGTGCAACTTGTCTCCTCCATTGCACCCCTTCTTTCTTATCCCTTTGCCAACTTTTTGTTTCCTTAATCTTCTCACTCTTTTCAATTCACTTATTCATATGCCTGCAACAGATTAGTGGACAACACATACCCGAAGGAGTATATGATTTTGAATGATAGGTTGTGTGTCCAGAATTTTATTGTGTTCCATCTATGCTAATAAAAAGATAGTGTTGATATTATTTTAGCATAGACCATGTTCTATACAGGCATGGCTCAAGGCAAAAAAGTAACTTGTAACAGAAGATAAAGTGAATGAATCATTGATACTTATAGTTCTTCCATCTATGATGAATGAGCTGTGTCTTCTTTGCAAAGTTGTTGAAGTTTGTCATGTGCCTTGCTTCATCCTTGATTTGAATTTATCTCATGACTTACCTAGATTGAATTGAAAGATTCCTGTAGGGGTTAGTCTAATAAAATATTCTAATGTCTACTACAATAATTTCTAGTTCAATAAGCAAACCAAACTCCATGTCTAGTTTTAGTTAAGGAAGACATTTTAACCTAAGCACCATGCTTAATTTAAAAAGCCTATAAAAATACCTATAAAGTACTTCCAAACCAAAACTTACTATGGCGGACAAAGGTGACATGAAAGCACTTATAGAGATTTATTCAGATAGAGATGAAAGAGTATGATTATTATACAATATTTTGAGCATGAATTAAAAAGATAGAGACAACCAATATTAGCAACATGATTTAATATTTTTCAAATAAGTCCATTTCCCTAAACTTGAATTTTGCAAAGCAAAGTTAAGGTTAGATAGATATAATTTAATGTTGCATAATGATTGGTTGAACATACCGGTGCTACCTTATTTATTTTCTTACTTCAAACCTGCAATGGTTAGTGATAGAAATATCTGAAGGAATATTTTTACAATTATATTTCTATCACAAGGCCATTATAGCAAAAGGTGCAACTCATGTTATCTCAAGATTACAACGAGATCTATAATATTTATGATAAATATATATGTCTACAACCACCCTTTCAAAGTCTTTAGGAACAGGCAAAATAAGGGGGTTGAAGATCTCTTGTGTGGTAACGTTAGAGAGACCAAGAAATCCAGGAGATTTCTCATACGAGCGTGGATTTGACGGGATGTTGATGAAATAATTTCCATGCTCATTGATGTGATCTCCTTTTTCAAATTCCGTGATCTCCTTTTTCAAATTCCATAGGTGTTTCTTCATGGATGTCTATAGGCAGCAAGTTTGTCTTTATTATTTCATGCCTATGACATTCATTGGATGTTTCATTTTCTAGAAGTTCTGAAAGGACCTAATTGGCCTAGAGGGGAGGTGAATAGGCCTCTTCTCGATTCCTGAAATTCACAAACTCAAATTGCGGAAGTTAAATGCTAACCGGAAGTTCCGGTGGTTTGGAGTAGAAGTTCCGGTGCTAGACCGAGACTTCTATTACAAACCAACTAGAACTCCGGGTGTCCTAAAGCTAGGTAATCAGAGTAAATGAGTTGTGATTTCAACTATACGAATTACCACACCCTTGGGAAGCACATCTTGGATTGAGTTCTTCTTCCTACAATAAAATATGCAATAGATAGAACAAAGAACACAATAACAAGGGTAGTCGAAGCTACCACCACAACAAGCACGCGGGACACAAGATTTATCCCGAGGTTCGGCTTTCCCCACAAAGGAGTGCCTACGTCCTCGTTGTTGAGGTGGCCACTAAGGCCCGACCACTTAGGTCACCTCCCTCAAGCAACCACAAAGGAAAACTTGAGATATCTACTAAGATGAAGGGTAATACAAACGCTTCGGGGTGCCCTCACAAGTAAATCAACACGGGCAACCACGAAGAACGCCTAGCCGGCTAGGGTTCCAAGAACCCAAGAGTAATAAACACAAAACCAACCGGCAAGACGAGGAAACCAAGTGCTCAAGTCGAAGATCGATGCTCCCGCTCTCAAATCTCAAGACCCTAGCTCAAACAATCGAGGATTGAAGCTTGGAAGCAAGGAGAGAGAGAGAGTGGGTGAGCCAACGCTTTGGGGATGAAGGATGAACAGTGAATCAGTGTATTGCCTGGCGTAACTTTTCAAAATGGAGGTGTGAAGCTTATATACTTCGGCCTCCGAGGGCCTACCGGAAGTTCTGGTGGAGCCCCACCGGAAGTTCCGGTACAACCAGATCTGACCGTTGGCAAAGATCGGGCGAGACACTGACTGACCGGAACTTCCGGTCTCTGACCGGAACTTCCGGTCAGCAGGCCTGGAGAGTGCGTCGCGAACAAGAGATGGCTTCCGGTCTCCAACCGGAGCCTCCGCTCCCAGCGGAACTTCCGGTCATTGACCGGAACTTCCGCTGGGCCAGAAGCCCAGCTGCCGTCGCGTGCGAGGAAGGCCTTCCGGTCACCGAGCAGAGCTTCCGCCTAGACCGGAACTTCCGCTGGGGATACCGGGACTTCCGGTCCACCCAGTAAAAACAGCAACGCCTCTCTATGTGTACGTGAGTGAACCGGTGTCTCTCAAGCTACTCTAAACCATCGACATGAGCACTTTTGTTCCCCATCTAGCTAGTTAATTTTGTATCCCTCTTGATAGTACGGCATATCCTACGACTCAAATCAAAGTGAAAGAGGTTGAATCACTTGAGCCGAGTTGCCGATACTCCATAAAATTTAGGGTGCTATCATTCACCAAATTCTTTCGTTTAATTTCTCCAATGGACCAACACCTGTAGATATCACTTGATGAACATGTTAGTCTCTAATTTGATTGTCATTAATTATCCAAAACCCACACCGGGGGCGAATGCACTAACAAGTTCCCATGAATTGATGTCTCTAGAATTGGTCTCGTCTAAGGCTTTCTTTAAACTTGGGTGAGTCATGTTTATTGAAGAAATTGATTTAAGCTCACCATTTGAATCTAAGCCAAGTTCAGATGCCAACACTAAGGCTTCGTCCTCTTCCATCCATCTTTTGACAATGGCATATGAGTTTTTCATATGTTCCATGCATTCGTGCCATTGTCGTTGTTGCTCCTCTCGGTCATTCCTATAGTCTTTATGACTCCTATGCTTTGGGTATTCTAGTGATTTTCTAGGGTCATTATGAGACTTAAGAGAGGAAGCATAAGAAGGATCATCAGGGTGAAGGATGGGTTTAAAAATGGGTTCAGATAAGTAATCTAATGTGGGCATAGAAGGAAAGAATATGGGATTAATTCTTGAGTGATTTGGCTCTCCTTCTATGGCATCACTAGACATGCCATCCTTGTATTCTTCTTGATATCGTTTAGGAGGGAAAGGAAGTTGAGGACACTTTTTCCAAGATGCTCTTCTAAGAAGATCTGATTTATATTGATGTATAAGCATCTTAGCTAATTGGAAGTCTAAATTATGGGATTTTGATGGTTTAGAATTGATAGCTAAATCTTGGGATTGAAGTGATTATGTTTTAGCTACAAAAACTTCCTCTTCTTGTTCGGAAGATGATTCCTTCTCTTCCTCGGAGAGCTTAGAAGTGGCTTGAACGAACTTTTCTAGCATAGGTCTTGCTTCAGTTATAGATAAGTGAAGAAAAGATCCTCCAGAGGCTAAATCAAGGGATTCCTTAGATTCCTTGGTAAGACCCAAATAAAAATATTGAAGAAGCATGGGGTCTGGTAAACCAAGGTTAGGGCTAAATGTGATGAGTTCATTAAAACGCTCTCATGATTTACTAAGAGACTCTTGTTCTAGTTGCCTAAAAGATAGAACCTCTTTTCGAAAGCTAGCTACTTTGGAGATGGGAAAGAAGTGTAAACAGAATTTAGAATATAACATTTCCCAATCCCCTTGCATACTTCCTCTAGCTCGATTATACCATTGTTTAGTTCTTCCTATCAAAGAGAATGAGAAAAGCTTCCATCTTAAGGTCTTATCAGACATGCCAGCGATCCGCAAGCATGCACAGGTCTGCTCGAACTCTTGTAGGTGTAAGTATGGGTTTTCATTGCCTTCTCCCGAGAAGGGTTTATCCTGAATCATTTTGATTAGACATGGGCGCAGTTCATAACCAGGTGTTATGATAGGTTCTATAGATTTTGGTGGCCCAAAAACTTGCGCATGCCATATAAGCGGAATAGGAGTGGAATTAAAAACATCCATAAGAATGAACACAATAATAATGAAGAGAATGGGATAAAAACAGGAAAAGATAAAAGTATAATACAAGGTAAAGCTAGATTCGCAATTAACTCAAAGAACCGTTTCTCCGAACAACGCCGAAATGCTTGTTGGTATAAATTAAATGTACACAAGAAAATATGACTTTCCAAAGCGCCACGATATAATACCGATGTAGCACTTCACCCGGAGGTTTTAAATATCGTATCCACAAGGAAACTTGTGAGTATAACGACGATCCAACCTAACCAAGAGATATCAATCTTAGCTAGAGATAAGAGGAGATCACTAAAACTACGTTTACTTTGAATCTCGATAAAAAGGTATTTTCTAATGTTCTATCACAGCCAGATAACTTGAATAGGGGTAGAAAGCAGAGTTCTCCCCTACCAAATCAATATATGGCTGCCAATCCTTCTAACGGGTGATGGATTACAGAGGATTCAATGAAGCTATAAAGTCAACTTCACGAGCTACCATCCACCAGAAAGACAGGAGACATTCACAAGTAATCTAGATCTAAGCACCACGCTTACACCTATATTACTACTTCAATCTACAGGGTCCTATAGACTAAAGAACTCAAAAGAATTATGAACTAGAAGAATAATATGAATACAAAGTTACTTACATAAGAAGACGATGATTGAAGAACCTCGAAGCAAGTCCCGGCGAGGGACTTGATCCCAAGAATATAGAAGAAGAGAAGCACCGACAGCCGGAACTCCTCCGAACTCTACTCTCAACTTCTCTCTCTAATTCTAAGACTAGATAGCTACTCTAAGAGGTAGATCCATTCAAGGGACCCCTCTCACGTTGATCCAACTGGAGCTAATGAATTAGGGTTTCAGGGATGCCTCCGTCGGGGGGGGCGGGGGGGTCCCTTTATATAGCCCTTGGGATGCATACGAGCCGTTCGATCAAACCGACTTCACGTGCGGTGGATATAAACCCTCAAAGGCGGTGGAGGAAGCTTCCAGAAGATGAACCGAGGCGGCGTTGTGGTGGGGCCGGCCGGCCCTAGGGCTTATGTCGCCCGGCACCCCATCTCGGGCTCTGGGCCTCCACTTCGTCGTGGTGCCTCCTTGTTCCATGTACAGCCCAATGGCGCATGTTTAAGTATGAGATAATTTTGCTAATTTGTTTGATAATTACGTCCTTCACCGCAGTTTTCTAGAATACTTGCACGGAAAATATGAAATCACCAAAACTCATGGAATTGTTAGTTAAAACCCCCTATCTTGTATGTGTATTGATCATATCTCATGTCTATTGCACTATAAAAAGTTGACGCTATCCACCGTCAACAGATGCACAAACTGTATTTTTGAAGTTTTTCCAAATTTTGAATATTGAGGTGAAATTGAGAAAGGGGTAAAAAGCTTTTGAATTTCAAGGCTTTGAAAAGGAATTTCGAATTGAATCTTTGGACAATTAATTAATGGTGTTGTGGTAAGTTTCAAACCCAACCAATGGCACACTTTCAAAGTACAAAGTTTATACTTTGAAATGGTACAAAGTTTGGCAACTTTTATTAACAAAATTAATTATGGTTAGCTCCTCAAAATTGAACTTGAAATTCAAATTCTAACACCTGACCACTGGAATTAGGGTTTTGGGGATTTGAATTCCAATTTCAAATTTGATTTTTTCTTTTGTATTATTTAATTTATAAAACATGTTTGTAGTGTAAGCCGGGGTTAGTCAAACACTTGCAAACATCAAGATTGGTTTTAGTTGATTGCTTTTATAAATAAGATTAAACATGTAAGTGAAGTTTGAATGACATACACATACACATACGATATGAAGGAGCTCAAACAAACCCTAGAATTAGATAAACTCATTTTAGTTATACTTATTAGGGTTCTCTAATCATGAATGCTTATGTAGTGCTTATGATGACATGGCAGGTTTAGGTTAACGTAACACCAGAGGTGTTACACAAAACCCCTCCTGTACCACCATCACCCCTTTCGGGTCTATAGCTAGCATCAATGCTTAGTAACAAAAATCCTTCAGGTGGATTCTTCCATCCCTTAGCACGCTTGACGGTCTTCTTCAGAGCTCTGTGATAATTTGTTGTCAAGGTAGCAATGGATAAGGCTGCTCTTCCTTGGGATTGGATGGTTTCCCCATGAGCTAACTTCCTCCTTTCCCACCATATAAACCAGCTACCTGTTAAGATCAACTCAGCCAACCCCACGTGATTCAAAGAAGCGAGAGGTCTTGATCTGTTAATCAATTCAGCCACTAACACAGATCCCGATCGTTCACCTGCTACCTCTCTCTCAATCTCCTGCCATACTCCAATTGTCTGCCGAATTTCATTTGCACGCTTACGCGTAAACGGAAGGTGCTTGACATCCTCACAAGCAACGTTACAAGCTGGGCAGGTCCCTGAACTTTCTATGTGCCTGTTGGCCAGGACACCCCTACACGGTATCAACCCATGTAGGACTCGCCACCCAAAATTTTTTATCTTGGCCGGGACATTAAGCTTCCACAGGTTTGCCCAAACCTCCTCATCACCAACTACACTTGCTTGTTCATTCACTCTATTTTCCCCAAATTTATGTAACCATTGACCATGGTAAGCAGATCGGACAGAGAACAAACCATTCCGATTGTAGTGCCACGCTACTACATCCTCCCTGCCATGTCTAAGGGGGATTTGTAAAATTCGGTGAACATCCACAGGCCAGAACAAATCATTTATTAATTCTTCGTCCCATGCACCAGTCACTGGATTAATGAGCTCCTCCACTGATGTAACCAAATTATTGCCACGGGGTGTTAAAACCTTAAGATTGTGGCTTGACGGGATCCAACTATCTTCCCAAATATTTATCTGAGATCCATCCTCAACTCTCCAAATGTTTTCCCTTTTAAAGCATTATAGTCCCGTCAGAATACTTTGCCAAGTATAAGAACTTCCACTCCTCAATTTAGCATTAAGCAATTTCCCATCCGGATAATACCGTGCTCTCAAGATTCTTGCACATAAAGAATCTGGTTCCAACAAAAGCCACCATACTTGCTTTGCCAACAACGCTGTGTTGAAACTTTCAAGATCTCGAAATCCCATTCCACCTCTACATTTCGGTATACATAATTTCCACCAAGCCTTCCAATGGATTCTCTTATGCTCGTCATCATCACCCCACCAGAATTGTGCAATGACGTTAGAAATCCCCTTGCAAATAATTTTTGGGATTTTGAACACTATCATAGCATACACCGGCACTGCTTGAGCGACGGATTTAATAAGAGTCTCTTTTTCTCCTGTGCTCGGTAACTTTTCCTTCCATCCTTTTGTCTTTCCTCGGACTCGATCAATTAAGTGTCTGAAACCGTCGCTACAGTCGATGCCCACGAAGGCATGAAGGCAGGGGAGCCCAAGATATTTATCATTCAGCAACTCCGTCACAATGTTTAGTGCTTCACACACTTCAGCTTTGACATTAACATCAGTATTCTCGCTGAAAAAATACTCGACTTAGCATCACTTACTTGTTGCCCTGAACTTGCACAATACCGATCCAGTAGCAATTTCAAGCTATCCGCATTAATACCCTCCAGCTCACCCCTATCCTCAGCACCTTTTAACAGACAAGAGAGACCTTCAGCAACTATCAGAAACATATACAGCGATAATGGATCACCCTGACGGAGTCCCCTTGATGGCTCAAAAATCTCTGTTTCCCTTGAATTAAATCTCACATTATATCTTTCTTACTGAAGAAACACATTGCATGATCATTTGCACCCACCTCCTATCAAAGCCGAGCTTTATCATCATTTTCTCTAAGAAACCCCACTCAACTCTATCATAGGCCTTGTGCATATCCAACTTTACAGCACACAATCCTTTCTTCCCCCGTTTCCTCTTAATAGCATGAATGCTCTCATAAGCTATAAGAATATTATCTATAATCAGCCTTCCCGGCACGAAAGCACTTAGAGACAGAGGGAGTACAGTAGTACACAACGAAAGCTATTTCGGTCTATTTTGTTGTCTGGAATCGGAGGAATCGGATCTTATTCCAATCACATTTCATTTCAGATCATAACTGAAGTGTTGCCGCCAGTGAGAGCTTGACGACAGCAATAAGGGTCCCCTCCAATAGCCTTTCGTGTCAGGACTCGAGAGAGACTCAGGCCAGCGGGAGGGGGGTGATGAATATCAATTTTGATTTCTTACAATCTCTCCATTTCTTACGATCTCTCTCTCTCTCTCTTTATTTCTTACCCTTTGAAATTGATATGGGTCTGTACTTAAGATTTGGAAAGTGTTGGGATATCAAATTCTAAACCAGATAGCATAGTTCATAAAGCATATTTCATTTCAGCTCAAATGAAAGGATCCTTTGCGATTTTGTAAAATTAACATCTAGATTTGTAATTAAACTACCCATGTGTGTAAATAACATATAACTTTAAAATAATTTGGATATTGTTTTATATGCAAAGTAACATATAAATTTCTGGATATTGTTTTATATGCAAAGTAACATATAAATTTCTTGTATGTCAATAGGAAATATGCTATTAGTAGGGAAAATAACTCAATAACCTTAAGCCCCACACTGTTAAATTTAAAGTAAGTATAGCGTTATGTACCACTGCCACTATTAGGATAAATATTTATTTCAATAGTTTATCAAACATAAAACATTCATATTCCCTTAGCAATCCACGTACCAATGGTATACTTGGAATTCACTTTAAACTATCCTCTTAAACTATATAGTATCAGTGGCACTTAGAATTCAGCTTAAACTATATTAATCTCCATGACAATAAATTTTGTAAGCTGTTTTATATCAATCTCGAAAAATGATTTTCTTAACGAAGAAGTAAACAATCATCATGCGATATGAATTGGACAGTGGTGGTTGCTTCATAAATAATAACCAGCGCAGTACATTTAACTCGCACTGCTATACATATGTGAAGCTTCTGGCCAACGCTTGCACGGCAACTCGAGTCCAAATGGCAAGGCAACAAAACCCAATGTAAGGCCGTTCAGAGCATCATCAGCTCACCATCACTCCCTTGCCAGCTAAAGGACGGCACAAAGTGGGAGAGCTCAGAGCTCCATGATGCTGGTGGAGCTGAAGCAGCAGCAGAGCGTCACTCCCAGTCTCAGTTATTCGTGCTGCAGTGGTACGATAAAGAATGTCCCAGTAAATGTCTCCCACAATCTGATCCCCACCTGACCCTCTGATGATGCATATGCAGTGTTTCCCTTCATTCTTGAGTAGCACAGTACAACCTTCTCACGGCTATATACATCTTCATTCCGGGATATTATTCATGCATTACCTAAAAATAAAAAAAAATGGTTGTGCGATAATAATATTTGTGATAATAGTTGGAGTGACGGGAGATCTGGATTATAAATTATGGCAACTCATCTCATGGAATTAAATATTATCCCTTGTTCTTGAGTGGGCGAGATGAGATCTTGAGAAACAACCATGCATGGAACAGAGATCAGTCCCAGCTCAAAAACAAGGTCCGTTCTAAAAGGAGATGATCACATCAGTCAAATCCTCCTCTGTGCCACGCAACTTGCCATGCTTCGGTATTCGAGTATGAGGCCCTTGTTTTCCTCCAGGAGTCATCTTGGATGGCTCATCGATCTAGCACATTATAAACTAGTTCTGCATTACATCAAGTGGCCATCTGCATGCTGCTGGCATTGGAAGAAGGGAAGTTTCTATGGAGGAGCAGAAGATGCCCTCGATGCAAGAAGATAGATACTGTAAAGTACATGCATCAACATAATGCCGTGTTTGTGCTATGTACGTTAACTCCATTTGATTCTGTCTCCTCCTACTTTAAGTAACACAAAAGTTCATAGCCGGCCGTCAAGAGACGTGCATCAGACACTAATGGAATGTAAACAAAGTTCAGACTGCTTCCAATGCATTTTTAAACTTCAGCACTGTCTCTCTCCCCTCAAAATCACAAAATTACTTGTTTCAAGACTGCCGTAATTTGTGATAATCGTCATGATTGTGTCATGGCTGGCTCGGTTAAATGCGATAAAAAAAAAAAAAAGATGTAATGCTTAGTAGTACACAAAAGAAAGGAGAAACTGATTTCTTATCCTAGGATGTCATGGCCTCATGGGGAATATTTTCTGGAGAAAAGAAAATAGTACTACGAAAAGTATTAAAAGATACAAGAACCAGATTTTTTTAAAAAAAAAGAACGTAGAGATTTTTCACTTTCCTTTTCACTGTTAGTCCTATTATTATCATCAGGGGTGGGATCACCGACGTTGCCAACACCATTTCGCCTATTATCTCTAGCCAGTGTGTGGTTAACAGCACCCTAGTACCATAGAACGGCAAAAATGTCTGGAAAGTGAAGTGGAACACGAAGACAATTTCATACTGTAACCTGAACTATAGTTGCCTCTGTTCAGATGCACGAAAGGTTCACAGGGAAAAAAGAGTCTTGTGTGAAATGCAAAAAAAAATGCTACATGTACCATTCAGAATAACAATACAGAATGCAAAGATGTCAAATGTGGTATCCTATCCACCCATGCATCTGTAGTGCCATTGTTGATCATCAAAGTTCTGTGCAGACAGAGGCAGGTTGAGGTCACAGACGCAATCGGAATGCGTCTGTCTCTACGCCAAGCGCCACAGCCATAGGAGACTCTGCACACCTCAAGGATCATATTCATATATATGGATACTTCAGAATAACCAAAGGCGTTTCTGGGCACCTAAGTCCTAAAAGCTACCTCCCCACTGCATTAATAATCTGTGTACACACTTATCAGTTCTAAAGGCGTTTCTGGGCACCTAAGTCCTAAAAGCTACCTCCCCACTGCATTAATAATCTGTGTACACACTTATCAGTTCTACGATATACAACTGCAAGCATTTACTAGATGGTTAGCTAAATCCGTACGTGCCGCTTTTGCAAATTCAGTCGATGAGCTGTTTTCTGAATCAGGCACTGTTGTACTACAGCGTTGTATATGCGGCCGGCATATATAGGTGGTTTCCGGACTTATTACTGGTGATAACCAGTGCTCTAGGTTACTGTCAGAGTACTGTTGTTCGTGTGATCCTATTGCCTGCAGGCAACCTTTCAATAATGAACACATAGTAGCTAGGCCAATGTTCAAGCTACCTTTCCAATAATAACCTAGTAATAATAAGGCATATGTACTGTAGAATTGGGTGGAAAAAGAGGGGGGGGGAAGGAACTTCTCACTGCTGGTAGAAATCAACTGTCTGAATGTTTTAGTAAAACAGGAGCAGCAGCTATCTACTACTTCATTCTCTGCACAGGAGAAGTGAAGACATGTCCTATCCTAGACATTCATTCCTGTTGGAAACACAGTACAAGACGTTGTTTTGTTCTTCAAAGAAAAAACCAGTGCAGAACATAGATATATAGTAGATCTAACAATAAAGAGAGAAAAGATTTAGCACCGCAGACTCAGCTGATGCATATGCCTTTGTGCAAGGCAGGTTTAATACTCTGAAAACCCTCTTATCTCCTACTGGTCGATCAGGTCAGTCAGAGGTAGCAAGTGGGATACAGCATATATACATGTGCAGGCAGAGATTGTTTGAATGAACAGAGTAGAGAGCAGATCCAAGGTTGTCGACAATAGTTGAAACTAATAATCAGAAGATGAGCTTAATTGGCGAGGACGCTGCAACCACCAGCACTCCAGCATGCTAGCTTGGAAGTCGTCGCTGGCCAGGGGACACTATAGAGAATAGACTAGGATCGAATTGTAATCAGGTAACGGCGATGCGTCACGGACCAATCCTACTATTGTATTATACAGTTCGCTGAGGACGGACGAATGGATGGGATTAGGATGAGCAGGTAGCTACTTGCTAGCTTGCTCGCAGCTGGAGCCTGGAGCTGATCGAAGCGGAATCGGCGGGGAGTGCAGCTGCAGGCAGACACGGAGAGGAAGAAGGGAGCAGTGGTCGGTCGACAGGCACAGCCTGGACGGAGCACAACCTGCCGCCCGGCCGCGCTACACAACAACACATCCATTCAACCCAACTTCTGCTGGTTTTTCTTCTCTTCTGTGTATACAATACAACACATCCAGTGGCTTGCTCAACTGCTGTTTACCGCTCCTGTTATAATGCTCGTCATGCATTCTGAATCTGATTGCAGCTGGCTGGCAAGTTCCAGTTTCAGTGCGTCCTGCTCCTGAAAGCAGGAGAACAGGAGCTGCAATCACAGTTTCAGTGCGTTCTGCAATCTGTGCATTGCTGGAGGTTTCATGCAAAGAAACTAGCTTTCAACTCTGAAACTCTGAATAAACTATGAAACGCCAACTTTCCTTAGCAAGATGGATCATGGATCGGAGACTAGTACTGAAGACTGTAGTACATATATCGATCGAGTTATCGACAGATCAGTTAAACAATTAAACTAGTATTTATGGGCCTTCTTATTTTACTCTAGGTCGTATGGATGGGATGCATGAACAAGGCCACCCCAGGAACGGACGACCAGGGGGCCGGGCCGCGTGTGACGCGCACGCACGCATGTGATCCATGTGTGAAGATGCACGCAAAGTGCATACGTGTTTGACAACCAGCTCCCCGCGTCCCCGCGTGGATGCAGGGACTGCATCTTGCTAGATTTACCTCCGCCCCACCACCAGGCCAAGTACGTCTTTCCTCACTGGCGGTAAACATAATAAGCCTATCTTAAGGTTGGTGCTAGATGAATGCTTTCCTTTCACTACTGTTACTGTTATACGAATCTTTGATAAATACATGAATTAACGTATACCGTTTTTTAACGTATATCTTAAAATTATAAAATCTAGACATTTTGGTATTTCTAGATACAGAAAAAAACAAAGAGGTTACTATACATCTAGACATGAATAAGAAATCGTTATGGTTAAATGTCTCTCTCCATCCTAAATTATAAGGTATTTCAAGAATTTAAAGAATCAATTTTTAAAAAATTTGACCAAAATTATAGAACAAACCACAAAAAATTATGACATCAAATAGGTATATCATAAAAACATACTCCCTCCGTTCTAAATTGTAAGTCGTTTTAATTTTTTTGGTACATTCATTTTGCTATGTATCTAGATATAATAAAATAAGTGTCTAGATACATAGCAAAAACAACTTAATCAAAAAAGTTAAAGTTTATGTGATGAACTTTATAATTTTGGCATAGATCTTAGAGGTGGAGGCTAGAGCAATAAATTACGGTGGCTAATAAATAATCTAATGATACTTAGTTGGTATCATAAGTGTTATTATTTTATTATATAAATTTAGTTAAATTTAAAAAACTTTGCTCCAAGATTCTTGGAATGCTTTATAATTTAGGATAGAAGAGTATAATTTAATGCGTAATAAAAATTTTAAATCTAGAAAAGCTAAAATGTCTTATAACTTAGATCGGAGGAAGTAAGGATAAAACTATTTTACACTTCCTCTTTGAGTGTTTACACAATCAAACGCCGCCTTAATCAAGGCGTCTGCCAAGGCCACCTTAATCATGTGGAGACGAAAACCGCTAAACTAATCCCTGGCCCCGATCCTCTCACGCGCTCTACTGATATGATCCTGCCTGGTGGTCCACGGAGCAGCGCCACTTGCAGGATGAGCCTGCATGCAGCGGCCTGCCAGTGGCCTCTACGACTGCGAGGCCTGCTCAAAGCCGACTACAAACATACATGTTTCTGGGCCAGCCCACAAGCACTTGTCTCGCTCCCAAGCCCACACTGAAAGCGCGTAGGCCCCACCTTTCTTATTCAAACACCCCGTATCCACTACTAGGACTACGCAATATAATCTTCAGCCATTTAACTCTTCAAGTTCTGCTAAAAAAATTAACTCTTCAAGTAATATTTGACCAACAAATAAGGAAACTAACATGCTCATCGATCGATATGCCCCCGGTTACAACCGTGCTGATCTCTCATGGGCACACTTTGTGCGGCTAAACCCAGTGTCTCCAGCGATAAATGGATCAACCTACTTTCCACTTCTACAACATTTGCTGTAAAATTCCCAGGCACTACTCCCTGTCAAAAAAAAAAAAAAAAAAAAAAAAAATAGGAGTAAGTTTCAAGTGTACTTTAATTTTCTCTCCCTCCCTGCCTCCCTTTGTATGCCCAACTATATTATTTTAGCTACATAATAAATAAAAATAGATAAAAACATGGTGAGTAATCATTTCAGTTTGAAAGAACATAATCTGCTATGGATATGTTTTTAGTATGAAGATTTTGTTGCATCTTTAAATATATGGCTTTTCTATAATTAATTTATATCTAAATTTCTATGGTCCAATTATAAAACTAAAAAAAAATGGATTTATTTTAAAACCTGTTTTACTAATTCCTATATGTTTGAACTGTTTTATTTTTGATTTTTTATTTGTTTGGGTTGAATATTTAAAAAATCATAAAATAAAAAATTTTTTTAACCATAATTGGACCATATAAACTACAAATATGAATTTATTTTAGAAATATGCATTTCTATAAAGCTTAAATAAAAAATTATATGGTCCAATTAAAAAATTTTATGCCAATTATTGTATGTTGAACTATTCAAATTTCATAAAAAATTCACATGAGTCCAATAAAATTAATTAATTATAGAAAAGTTCATTTTAAAAAATTTTTTTATTATATGTTTACTATTCAGATTTACTATAAATTTTTTAAAATATTCAGCTAAAAATAAATAAAATAAAAAAAAAACAAAACTGCCTTTAAAACCACCTATAACCATACCAGGCATATAAAACAAACAATTTTAAAAGTTAAGAGAGGTAATTTACCCGATTTTAGAGTTTAAAGATAAAAACTAGACTTTCATAAAAGATAAAGAGAGGAAATGACTTTTTCCTAAATAACATAACAGATTCAATAACATCCTACATATTCCTGGGCCAGCCCATAACAACCTGTTTCGCTGAAGCTAGGACTACCCCATATGCTCATTTGTAGAACAACGATTTATCATGAGCTAGGAGCCTAAGACCCCTCATCTTAGAGAATTGATTAGGTGAGAGTTGACCTTCTAAAAACTCAGCATTCCCATTTCACCAAAACTCTTACTACACCCATGCATGAAACAAAAATGAAAAATCTAAACCCAAACAAACGATTACCCGATATGCCCATTTGTAACATAAACAAAGGCAAGTCTAAAGATGTCCTTAATAGGCCACTGAAAACACTAGCTGAGGTGGATGTGACAGGCTAAAGAAAATAATATTTTACATCATCTTCACATACAGTAGACCACTCTTCACGTTATCAGCTCTCACATATATCGAACGACGTGAAATACGCAGGGTTTGTTCATCACTATCTATTGCTCTCTCTCCGCTGTTTCCTTTGCCACATTAGATCGCGTGCTAGCTAGTCAGCAGACTATATTGTTGATGGTTGAGGATGTCCTAAGTCTCTAAGGGCGTCTCCAACAAACTATCTAATAGCTAGCAAACTGAATATTTTATATTATTTGAAAGAAACAGGCTAAACTTGAAAAAATATTTCTACATCATCTTCCATACATGTTGTGCAGCTTTGGTTTTCTATTTTTTATTTAATCTTCTATCATATATCGATCGACGTGCCCTAAATAGCTCCTCAATGAGTATTTGTTCATCGCTATCTATTGCTCTCTCTCCTCTGTTTCCATTCCCACATTAGATCGTGACAGTGAATGCATAGTCAGCAGACGACTACGTGACTTCACTTTTCACGTTCTCTCTCCAGCCACATAGGCAAATTTTTTGCGGCAAGCCGTTGAGACGTTGGGGACGTAAAACTGCAATTATGTGTGTGTATACGTGTTGGCGTAGGAGTCCAAACTTGAAGCAGACGTACTTAAATCATGTATCTGTATTATTCTGGAAAACCTAAGCGGATCAACGACTGCCCCTAACCTCTCTAATGTCCGACTTCCATGGAGAGTAATCGGCGGCGGCGGCGGCCAAAGCCGCGACGCAGGGACAAACAGCCCAAGGCGCCGGAGCCGGAGGAGACGGTAGCGTCGTCCCCGATCGGTGGGGCGCCGTCCACCGCGCACGACGTCCCCGACCATGTCCTGGAGGTCATCCTCCTCCGCCTCGACTCGCACGTCTCCCTCGTCCGCGCCGCGTCCGCGTGCAAGCGGTGGTGCCGCGTCGTGGCGGACGCTGGATTCCTCAGCCGCTTCCATCCCCTGCCGCCGCCGCCGGCGCCCCTCATCCTGGGCCACTACTACTACCACGGCAACAACGGCGAACAGCTGGTGTTCGCGCCGTCGTCGACGCCGAGCATCCGCGAGCGCAGCCGCCGCCAGCAGTCCTTCTCCCTCGACTTCGTGCCCAAGCTCGACGGCGGCGCCTGGGAGATCGCGGACAGCCGCGACACGCTGCTCCTCCTCTCCAAGTCGAAGGACTGGAGAAGGGCACGGAGCAGCAACTTGAGCAGCGAAAACCCTCATCTCGTCGTGTGCCGGCCGCTGACGCGCCGGTACCAGGCAATCAGTGTGCCGGACCGGCTGGCAGGCGGCGAGTGCCTTGGCTTCTTCCTTGTCGGCGGCGGCGGCGGCGGTGGCATCGGCCTTTCCAACTTCAAAGTCGTCGCCGTGCTGCTCAGAGACCACATGCTGGTTCCCGGCCGCGGCGTGCCGGTGGCCTGCGTCTACTCCCGCGTGAGCGAGCGCAGGCGCGACTGGCGCGACGTCAGCTGCACGTGGAGCGGCGGCGACATCGCCATCCCCAACACGGCCGCCGCCTTCTGCTTCGCGGGGCGCGCCAACGGCTGTCTCCACTGGGCTATCCTCGGCGCCCGAGCCGCCGCGCTTGTTCTCGACGAGGCCACCACGGGGGTCTCGCTTGTTGATCTCCCGGTGGCCATCAATCATCCATGGTATCCGCGGCCGCGTTGCTTCCGGGTCCTCGACGGAGGAGAAGACGGCGGCGCGGTGTCACTGCGCGCCGTCCACTTGCCGGTCAACGAACTCAGGGTCTACGCTCGGCTCCGCGTCGGCGACGAGTGGGTGCTCCAGAATCTGCTGCCGTTGCCGGTGCCGGAAGACACCGCCGGCGGGTCTCCATGGGACGCCATGATTGTGGCGGCGCATGAGACGTACGTCCTAGTGACGCCGCGGGACAGTGTGCGGGTCTTCTCCGTCGACCTCAAGACGATGGCAGTGGAGTGCGTGCGACAGAGGATCATGTACTACGAGGGCCCTGCCTACCCGTACGAGCTGCCATGGCCGCCCTCCTTGGACTTGGAGGAAGCAGCGGACAATTCAAGACTACAAATACAAGGTCATATTGACTTTCAGATTCCTACCACTAAACTCAAAGCTAAACAAAACATAGGCGCCTCTCTTTTATATGCCACGGCACTTCTGTCATTCTTTTTGAGCATGGTACTTCTATCATTCTTATTTTAGCATAAAAAAAAAATTTCAGGACAGCAGCATATGCAAGCGATTTACAGTATGCTCTACTTCAGTTATCAACAACGGTCATTCATGTCTTTCGGCCCGGTGGGTTTGTCAGTGACAGAAGAGAGAAGTTGAGAGAGAAAGTGACAGAAGGGACTAAGAAAAAAAATATATAATTGGATTGTAAGAAGGATCTGTTAGAGCACGTTTTTCTTTCTCCAGTCTCTTTTTTCCTTTAATCCCTTTTATAGCTGGCTATCGAGACAATAGCTTTTCCGTAATTTGTATTTTCCAGTAGGCTCCACATTATTAGTTCCCCGCATCGTCACAAAGTAGTTCATAAAGACATCTGACACCGAGTCAGACTGTCCACCTTTCTAAATACATATTGTGGCTGCCCTTATCTACCTACGCATAATCTTCAACTGTTAACTCTTTCAGTCAATATATGGCGCCAACAAATAATGAATTCAGTATCGACAACGGATAATGGATCCCCTTCCACCGTTACAGCCAGTGTTCTCTCTACGATTCTCCTAGCCATCAGCCCATCACTCACCTCTGCCGCCTGCTGCACCATACTCTAAAATTCCCAGGCACTCCACGTCAAAACTAACTATGCTTCTCGATTGCTACATTAAATAGGAAAACGATCAAAAAGAAGGAAAAGGCATGCCGTGCTAATCAGCTCCTCCGACGATGACTATGCCGTCGCCTGCGTGGTGGTTGCATCAGCAAGGACATGGGGTCTGCATTCTGAGCCCCCCTAGAGTCAGTGATCGCTCCACCACCATCTCCTGTGAGCCAGTTCAGTGCCTCACTCGCAGCATCCTTCTCCGCAAGTTTCTTGTTTGCACACGGCTGCCCCACGAACTGCATGCCGTTGAACTCAACCGTCGATCTAAAGAGATAGCTCTTGATCTGCTTCGTTTTGTAGGTTGGGTTGTTGTGCCCAGCCCTAGTCAGGAAAGTCTGGAGCTGGTTCTTGGCATTATCCCCTCCGTTGCCACCACCACCACTCATGGAGGATGGCGAAAGCATCGTCTTTGCTTTCTTTGATCTTGGCTCCTGTCGGCCGTAGACAAACCGCCCACTGCATGGGTCCTCA
Organism: Chrysopogon serrulatus; assembly: GCA_015844335.1. Lineage (NCBI taxonomy): Eukaryota > Viridiplantae > Streptophyta > Magnoliopsida > Poales > Poaceae > Chrysopogon > Chrysopogon serrulatus. The sequence goes on along the minus strand of JADLZL010004506.1, from coordinate 34,643 downwards.
GCCACCAGCAAACGGATGGCTGATAGCAGCTCTTCACTCGTTTGGATATCCATCCTTGGGTTTTGGAGCTGTTAGAATCAAATTTGTTATTAGCACAAACAATTATGACATTTTCCACCTGATCAGTAAAAAATGATTGATTTCTGAATAAACTCAACCAAATGACACACAATGTGCAAGTATCAGAACCAACAAATGATTGAGACCTAGCAGAATTCAACCAAATAACCACACAATGTGCAAGCTATGGAACCAAGATAAGCTCAAACGGTTAGTTGTGCAAAGCACTAAAAATTCTTGGGCACTCACAAGCATCCAAATAGCTAAAAGGGGTTGGAACCCCAAGGTGTATCTATTAAGAGTTACTAACTCCGTCCTAAAGATGCATAAGTCCTTTCCTTAATCAAACTATCCAAAGTTTGACCAAGTATCAATGTTTATGACACAAAATCGGTAATACATGAAAATATATTTCATAATGAATCTAATGACACTTGTTTGGTATCATAAATATTGATCCTTTTTTAATAAACTTGAACATGATTTGACTCGATATGAATTGCATGCAACCAAACATTGTGCACTGAGCAGCGCCATTGCGAAGATAAATTTGGGTGTTTTGTTGGAACTGGAACTGCCTATTTAAACCTAATTATTATAGATCCAGACAGTCTGATAAAAGTATAAGAGCATCATGAATGATGGGATAGAACAAGATATTAGAAATCAATAATACCTTGCAATGGATTAAATTCTCAAGTTCACTCTTCAGACTCAAATAAGTTGAAGCAAGATCACGACTCATGAAGAACTCAAGATAACCTCCAAGCATTTTTAGGTGTCCATCCTGCAGCATGCACAAAATATTATGCAATCATACAAAATATTATCCAACTACACATTTTCAAGTCTGAAAAATAAGATTTCCCATAAAAGCAATGCAAAGGAACATACCAAGCCCCCTTGTTTTATGCTGCCTCCAAATAACAACAGTATAGAGTCAGATATAGCAGTTGAATCCCGGAGGAAAACGGAGTTAACCTTCACCTTCTCATTGAAAACTAGCCAGGGGAATGGAATCTTGGCTTCTTTACCATTAACTGAACTCTGGAAACAAAAAGGAGAACCTAGATGAAACTGTCATGTAAAGCCACTGATAAAATTCAAAGTTATGTAGAACACAAAAACTTACCGAATAAAGCATAACCTGTCCATCTTCCATTGTCTTGAGGGAGATGGATTTCTCCTTGTTCTGAAATTATCAAGAACCAAAAAAAAAAAACTCACAAATCACGACATCACATTTTACAATATATACTATTATCAGACCATTAACAGTAGTTATCTTCCATGGAACCATAAAACATTTTAGAGTATAATAAATGTGAAAATATGATATCATTAAGCACAGCGTATATGCGTATGTAAAATAATCTTAAACAAAAGAAACTCACCACAACAGAGGAAACACCTGGATATAGTCCTGCACAAATTACCGCCCGAACTAGATTTTCATCACGACTCCATTTATTGCACATAGTCATGTTTTCATCAACTAGACCAGTATCCTTCAGAAGAGAGAGAAACTGCCGCCGAAGAGAGTCTATTGCTTTCAATGTCTGCACAGAAAGAAAATTCTTCCAGCAGTAGTCATAACCAGCACGATCTCTTTCGGCCTCCCTCCATCCTTCATATGCACGAACAAGTGCAAGATGATCACTGTAGTCCCGGCATGAAAACTGCAACTTAGCTGACTCTGCAAGCTGCATAGACAAACAAGCATCATTTACACTACCAAAGAAAAGAAGGTCCACCAAATAAACTAGGAAAACAATACTACCTCCAGTCACAAATACTTGACGCTTTGACCGCAATAGTCACTTTTAAAAATGTGACCATTAGTGGCTTTTAAAATATTTACTTTAAAAGGTTTAGTTTGGAAACATAAAATCTAGATTTGTTTTAAAAGTATTATCACAATTCATATTTTTATTAGATGTTATAATCATATTCTGAAAAAATAGCCATCAAAGTTGTGCTTTCAGCAAGAGGTACTAATAAAAATCAAAACACAATGTGTGATATATATTTGAGTATGCCAGAATAGGCAAACAAAAATTGGAAATTTTTTTTGACGGGAAAAATTGGAATATTAAGAAGGCATACTTACATCTTTCTTATCGAAGGGTGTCAAAAAGGGATCTCTAACACTGAGTCCAGAAACTATGGTTAAGATGGGGTCCAGACAATTAAAAATAGCCCCAAAAATAAGCATCTTTCCTAACTTAGGTTCAACTGGAAGCATAGACAAGTGCTTTCCTGAAAATGACAAATAGTAAGCATAGTCAGCATACAAGCTCCAAAAGCTACAGAGGTGCAGAGTAAAGCAGCGGTGATGTGAAAACTAATGTGAAGGGTGAATCAGGTACCAAGAACCGTCAACTCTTCATTCTGATCAAAAGCTCCAATGACTTTGAGATATTCAATGGCATTTTGTACCTGGAAAAAATTATTAATTAATTTATCAAATCCATTTGAGCAGAACTTTTGTTAGCGATGAAAAAAAAGGAAAATAAACTTACTGATAAAGATTCAGGTGATTGTAAAGCTCTGGATAAAAATTCTGTTATACTTCCCAACCTCAAGCTTTTTATTTGCAAACAGAGGGACTGGAGAGGGGTTCTCAGAAGTTCTGGTAACTGATAGTCAGCAAATGCATCATACACACATCGTGGATAAAGATGGTAACACTCCCCCGGTTGGACTCGGCCAGCTCGTCCTCGTCTCTATATTATATTATATCCATTTATTTAGTTAGCAAATAAAATGGGAGGTAAGTGATGCGATAGAATTGACTTAAACAGTTAGACAATGATAGTTTTCAGGTTAAACCCCACATCAATCACTTTATTGAAATATCTGAAACCATGGCAATAACTAATCGAAGTAAGAGATGGTGAAACTAAAGCGTTAGTAACATGTATATAAGAAATAAAAATATTACTTGTCTGGCAGAAGCCTTGGAGATCCAGGTTGGAAGTAAACAGGGAGTATTATTCAGTGCATCGTAAGATGTCTCTTTTGCTTTGCCACAGTCAACAACAAAAACTACATCATTGATAGTGATACTAGTTTCGGCCAAATTCGTGGCAAGAACTATTTTCCTTACTCCAGGCTCAGGCTTATCAAATATTAATTTCTGCACAAAAGGAGGACAAAAGTGTCAACAGATTAATGCATACTCATTACACCAGGAGAAACAAAACGACAAAAAAGATGGCACTCTTCCATCCCTGACCAACATTATGTATAACATGACAACAGAAATTTCTATCGTGCAATCAGACTTAAAAGTTATAGCTCATTACAAAATAAGTTACCTAAGAAACGAAAATTTCAGAATCTATCAAGTCTGAGAACTTCCACAACATCTATGCAGACATTAGTTATGCAATTTACAGGCAACCGAAAATAGGATTTTGATATCTTTGATATGTTAAATATAAATCAACAACATAAATCTATATAGATAGTTGCTCTTGTACAACCAATATTGTTCAAATTCCAGATGTTCTCAACAAAGATGTTCTCAACAAAATATAGCCACCACTCACCAAGTCCAAGGAGGCTCAAGCCAGTCACTCAACTCCACTTCACAATATAGCCACCAAATCATTCCCAAGTCCAAAAGGCATCTAAAACGCCGTTCCGCTCCCGGTTCGTCGTTTCCTCGATCCGAAGAACTCCGTGACTAAGGGCTCAAGCCTAAGTTGACACTAAATGACAACATATGGCCACATCAAATTGCAAAGTGATGTGGTTTTTTTTCACACTACAAAAGTACGGGCAGTGAGTGAAAAACATACCAACAATAACACCATTTTCTTTAATTAACTTGAAGTGTGAAACATAGACTCCAGAGATTACAGCCTTGTATTGTAAAATGGAGTCTATACTATTACAGATTAACTAGTAAATAGTTGAAATATAGCGCCAGTATCACCACCCCAGTTAAAATATATATCTTTTATTGTAAAATGGAGTCTATACTATTACTGGTTAACTAGTAAATAACTTGCTTAAAAAATATAACTGATTTTTTTATCCAAAAGTTCAAAAAGTAGGCACAATAATGCAGTACAAATCACTGTAGTAGTCTTGGTAATACCTGCTCTGAACTGGGCATAGAGCTATGACAAGCGAGCAACAAAACTTTGCTTGGATCTCCAAGCAATGGATTTGCCTGCAGCTGCTCTTTTAATGCATTAATATCATCCCACCCAGTCATAAATACAAGAATTGCACCAGATCGTTCCTTTTGACAAATATGGCATAAGACATTTTCTATTAAATTGAACCCAATTGAATCAGGATTCCAACAGGATAGGGAATCACGAGTTCGCGAACTATAGTCCCCCAAATCAGCAGCTTCAACTGCATCCTGTTCAAAAGCAAACAATTAGACACCAAATCTTTTGAGCATAAAAAAAAGGTCAAGAAAATACAAGCTACCATACTTCCACAACAGAAGCGATTTGGCTCTTCCGCTTTTGTAGAGCTTGCTTTTGCATCTTCCAACTTTTTTCTTGGCCATAGTCATCTATTTGATTGTAAGGAGTTAACCGGTGCCCAGTAATTTCAAGAATATCTTCCAGAAAATGACTCGACAGGATATGTAAAACCCTAAGTTGAGATAAATCCAATTGTCATGAAAGGACACAGATAAAGCTTACACAGGGAGCTACAGCAAAGCACAGAAAATTCAAACAATTTCATTGTAGCAAGGAAACATATAGAAATTTCATATAAGAAAGCAATTGATGCAAACAAGTGCACAATATGAATGAAAAATAATAGGAAACATTAAAAATTAGAACAGTTACTATTGTAACATATATAGCAAGTATTACAAATTGACATGCAACATATAGCTTCAAGTTCAAATTCAAATAAAAAAAGACATGGAATTAATTCCCAGATTGAGAGCATGAGATGCTATCTTTTGTTCAAGGTGGCAAAGCTGCCAAACTGGCAGGTAGAGCAAGACTTTTGGGATTTTGGTGTTCTTGCCATTGCTGTAGAGGTCAATAGTGATTTTAACCCTTTCTTTTTCAACTTCATAATGTACCCTTGCATTTTGAAAACAAGAGTCGTTTGACCCTGATTTGGATGACAGTTAAAATCTGGCAAGATTAAATTAAACAAATTAAAAAAAGAAAATGTTTAAACATATGGGAGAAGGTCAAAAGTGACCCTTATCCTCATCGCATCCCATCGTTTCATTGAAGACCCAGCCCCATCCCATCACCATCTCTTGTTCCGTTCACATCAAGCGCTAGCTGCAAAGGCTGGTGGCAGGAGGTGCAAGCAACAGCCACGTCAGTAGGCATGCGTGGGATCCAAACAGCAGCTGCAGCACAAGGAGGCCGTCACAGGTCACACAAGCTTTGCATGACTCATGGGTCCAGGCCGGCTACATCACAGTGAGGAGGGCACGGGCTGCAAGCACACATGGTGCGGTGGCTTGGCATGAACAGCACGTGGGCGACAGCATCTGCAGGTGTGTGTTGCGCAGCATAGCAGCAAGAGTGCGAGGCAGAGGTCCAGGTGTGCGGCCCACCAGCACAAAGCCAAGGTCAAGCATTTCATGCAAGTGGGCGATGTGACTGAGGCATGCTTGCCAGCCAAAGGCGTAACAAATCTGTCATGGGGCCATTGGCAGGCCGTCACTACTTCGCTACCTGCATGCATTGAGGAGACCAATGCGGTGCATCGCCACAATAGAAACCATCAAGTTTGCCTATGACTGGCAAGCATCTCCACAGCTTCACACTGTGACGCCAAGCAGGTACTTGGGTGATTGCTTGGGAGAATTTTGTTACATTCCTTGTTGCCTGCATACAACTTTCCACTGTTGCACGTGTAAGACTTTTAGCGTCATCATGTTTCTACAAGGGCCACTAATGTTTCACATCTGAATCTGAACGCAGGATGCATGGAATGAGGAGCATTTTTGTTACCACTTATGAACTATTTGGTTGGTTTAACAGTAACATAAATGTAAATGAAATTAGTTCAATTGTGTTTTCCCGCCGGTAATGTCTGCAGATTTAAATCAATTGCGTTTGTGATACTGCCGGTGAACCAAACAGCTTGTTAGTTATATGAATGTCTTCAGTTATATATTCATTACCCTGTCATGGTTAGCTAATTGTTGCTACTCAGACTTATATGGATGCTATGTACGGAAGACGTTTCATGTACCATTGCACAAATTTGAAAAATATCCAGATTCCAGAGTCTATCAAGTGTTTGTCAAAACTTGTTAGTGTTTGGTCAGATTTGAAATAGATGCAAATTATATAAAATATTTGTCAAAGTTTGGTCAGGTTTAAACTATATGCAAGTCTTGTTGTCAAAATTCTTTTGAAATATGACAAAATGCTGTTCAAATAATTCATGTTGAAACCAGGGTGAAATCACAAAACTCATAAAACAAAGCAAAGGTAAATCCACATGGGCACAGTTGTCATTCCACAGCTGAATTAACACCATTAAGCCCTCCTAATGGAATAAGGTAAACTCAATCTCCAGTTTCAAAAGGCTAGGCTAAAATCATCATTGGCCTTGGTAGCAGGGGCAAGGACACAAAAACCAGAGACTTTATAGCATACTGCTTATGTTCAGGATTCTAAAAATCTAGTCTGAGACAATGAAGAATGATGGGAGTGAAGTGTGAATTAATGACTATTGACTAATGGCAGACAAGACTGAATGCAAAAAGGTCTTAAGAAAATATCTTACAGGTATATGTATCATGGGTGCACCACCAAAGTATGAAGAGAATAGCTCAGCATTAAGGGTAGCACTCATCAATATAAGCCTCAGCTCAGGGCGACGTGGAAGAAGATCCTTTAAAACAATAAGAAGAAAATCTAGCACAACGACCCAAAAAAAAGATTAGCATAAATTTACAAAAATGAGTGCATTGCTAAACATTTTTAGTAGTAATTAAAAATAAGTACGACTAATGCAGACCTTCATTCATGCCTCTCTCATGGATTTCATCAACAATAACATGGGTAACACCTTTCAAATTTCTGTCCACCAACAATCTCCGCAACAGGACTCCAGTGGTGCAGAAAAGAAGGCGTGTATCCCTTCCTCTCATGCCTTCCAGTCGAACTTTGTAGCCAACCTAAAGATATGCATTCATTGTCATGATAGACAAAATTCAAGAGAAGATCATCAAATTTTGCAAAAATGTTTAGCTGCAGATCAAAAAAGTATAAAGTGAGTGATACTACTCATCTTAACATCTTCGAATCCTGGCCGAACATAAAACCAATTATGGACAGCAAACATGATCTAAGGCTTTTGGGATGTGTTTGGATTGGGGACAGGTAGGGATGGGATGGTGCCATCCAAATTTTTGGGATGGAACGATCTGACCTATGTGTTTGGTAGGAGGGATAGAACCATACCAGTTTTGTGTTTGGTTTTAGGGAGAAACAGCATGGACGCCGTTTACTAATCCCTCATCTACCATCTCCTGTGGGACCTGGATGACAATCACACAAAGGACACATCTAGCCATGGCACAAAGCAGCGGGGCAGTGATCCACCCATCAAGATCCCGCCAGCGGGCTCACCATCACGGACGATGAGGCCACACTCCAGCATGCCATCCGCCATCAGAGCAGTAGGCGCGTAGCAACCTGGTAGAGCAGCACCAAGAGGGCACAAAATCGCCATGAAACATCTGCCATCGGCGATGGCCGGAGGCCTGATCCGACCAGGCTCTCACCCTCGCTCAGGGCTTGCCCTTTGCCTAGAACCTTCTCCCCAATCAGGATCTGAGGGAGGATGATGGCATCCATGCAGACTCAAGGTCAACTTGGATCAGAGGAGGATGACAACCACGGCATTGGGCGTGCATACCATGGACTTACATGGCCGCCATGGATGCCCTCGCCACATGCCAGCAGAGAAGGGAAGAGTCAGCAGGGAGGTAGAAAATGGAGAAGATGAAGAGAGACGGAACCGCATGGCGTTGAAGTGGCGTGGCTCGATCCGGGATTGGCTTGTCCTAGATCTGTAGAGAGTATTTCCTGTGTGTGATGTCTCTATCCCACCTGCCCAGAACCAAACACCATTAAAATTGGGACTGTCCCACCCCCATCCCTTGATCCAAATGCTACCTTGGAGTCTTGAAGAACATCATCATCATTTAAAAAATGTCCTAATTCTGCAGACTGCAGGTACAAATAGCTCACCGATTCACCAATTTTCTCGCCTCTTTCAGCAGCAACTCTTTCAGACACAGCAATTGCTGATATTCGCCTTGGTTGAGTGCAAATAATACTGCACATAGCACCACGAGCAGCATCGATTTCAGATTCTAAAATGTACTGTGGTAGTTGTGTCGTCTTACCGCAGCCAGTCTCACCCGAAACTACAATGACCTGCTCAGCCAAACAAGACATGTTAGCCGCTAACATTGCCGAACAACAACTACAAAGCCTTTTAGTACCAAGCAAGATGAGTAGCCTAAATGCTGACAAATATTCAGCCAGAAATGCTACATAATAGTGAACTTCAAATAAAATACAAGTTGAGCTACTGAATTTCTGATTCTAAGGAGGATGTGCACATTAAAACTTACAAGTTACATTTGGAAAGTAAATAAATGTAGAAATAACTAAAGGTATCACATCCATTACTTCAACACATATCCAAGGTTCAAAGGTTTTATACAAAAAAAATGGGGGAAAACAAAAAACTAGTAGGCTCATTTAGCTCCAAGCAGTAAAATTTGTATAATATTTTTGCTAGATAATTTAGTTTAATGGGTTTTATTTCAAATAACATTGTTGTTCATCACTCATCAGTGTTGGATACTATCGCACACATGCATATCTGGAACAAAAACACTCTTACATTAACTGCAATTTATAATAACAATTGTTTGTAAGTGTTGGATAACTATCACACACATGCATATCTTGACCAACGAGAACAGCCAACCAGGACCTGATTCTGCGATATAGCTTCTAATAAAGTTTGCTTCTCTTTATAAGCAGGAAGACTGCGACGAAACTCCATCATGCTTTGGCCATCATTTGATTCCTGAAAGGGTACAAGTTCAGTCAACACGGTTCATGGCATGAATCAAAGACACTCATCGTGTCCTCTGAAACTAATCCAAAAAGGGTAAAATTCTGCCGAAAGAATAACATCAAATCACAGTACTAAATCAAACCTACCACCAAAAAAACCAAGATTGAGGTTTTAGTTTTAGCAATTTGAACAGACCAATTTTTGTACCTAACATCAATAAGTAGTGATACAACAATACATGAAGCACAGACTTACAATACCCTAGAAACAATACCTTTAAAAACAAACCCAAAGAAAATTGATCTCTATAAATCGTAGACAGAACAGATTAAGAGCATTGTACCTAAAATAAAAGCATGAAACTGTGACTAACATGCACATTCACTATCTGAGCAACAAAAAACCAAGGTGCAGCAAGAAAATAGTACTCCGTATGTCTCATGCTTTAGATTAATGACGAATATAATCCTGTTTAGAAACAAGGCATGAAAATATCTCAAAAAATGTATGGCCCTGTTTAGTTCCTAGGAATTGAGAGGAATTGAAAAATAATCTAATAGTGAAATGAGAAGCACTTTCTAGATATTGGTTTCAATTCATGGGATCAAAAAGGCCCATGGATTTGCTATCACATATAAAAAGCCTGAGATAAAATAATGGTGTAGTTTCGTCTTAAAGACAATAACAGGTAAATGAAGACATACAATATAATGATATGAAACAGGAGCTAATGGGAGTTAGCAGTGCATGCAACAACAACAAAGCCTTGAAGCCCTAAACAAGTTCAGAAGGCTAGATTTGAAACCCAAAATGAGCTACCAACAAAAAGAAAAAGAAAGAGAAAAGGTAAATAACCATATGTAAGGCATCAGTAATAATGATATTGTTAGGGCTTGTTTGGTTGCACACAAATACACTCCAATCCATATGGTTTGTCAGGGATTGAGGTGTATTTTAGTACAAATTCCACTTCAATCCCTTCCAAACCGTATGGATTGGAGTGTATTTAGGTGCAGCCAAACAAGGCCTTAAGGGGATCTAAAACCTGTGGTTCAGGCACTAGAACCACCAACTGATTTCAATGTGCACCTATCCAAGTAAAATTCCTTGGGTCTATTCCATCCTTTCAAGTCCCGTTATAGTGCATCCTCCCATTAAGTTAGCAGTGCATAAAAGAAAAATGCAACCAGACAGCTTCAGTGTGCCTCATTAGCAAGTAAAAAACATTGCGCAATGTTTTTGTTAAATAAAGTCAATATAAAAGCACGTATGTAGTTTTTAAGGCGTCGCCAAGGCGTCTAGGCCCCCCGCCGCCTTGCAGAATGGGCGCCTAGGCGACCAAGGCGGGCGCCTAGGTGTAACAGAACTCGCCTGGACGCCTAACCACCTTAAGAACTATTGTAGATTTACTTAACTACACGTATTTGCATAGGTAGTATCTTTTTATGAGGTTTGCAATTTGCATTACGGCACCAGGCAGATCTCGCCAATAAGGAGATCGCCAGAACCTCTGAATATATCCCACTCTCTTAGAAACTTCAGAATAACAGTGAAGTGTCACTTCAAATGGATATGTTATCAGAATAATGCAAATGTTATTATAGGAACTTCGAACAAGCAAAGAAGTCTAAATCTTATAATCAAACCTGCCAAGCAGCCTGCTGATTCCGCAACTGCAGGCTTTTCCTTCTTTGGATTCTGTCCATCACAGCACTAGTGGAAGTTTGATTATCTTGCCGCTCAAAGAAGCCTTCATCAGTTGCAAAACTGTCTGTGCTGCTTGACCGAGAGAAAGCTGAACTAGGAAAGTTCCCAATGTTTGTTCTCTTCCGTGCAACATAGTCTGCAAGCAGAGCATCAACTTCCCTTTGCAAGCCAGCAGGTATAGATACCTAAAAAACAAATACATAAGTTAATATCAATACACACAGCACACACATTTTTTAAATCTTTAACATGTTAGAAAACTGCCTCACCTCTCTTTGGGGTCTTTTGTCATCAAGATCTGACCTATAATTAGGCAATGGAACCTTACTGAACACAACAACTCTAGAATACTGACGGCTGCCATAATGTAGACTATTGTCAGATTATATTGTAAATACTACGCAGTAAGATAATCTGAAAGGGGCAACAAAGTACCTGTACAAACGCATTCTGTCAGCCAGTTGGGCAAGTTGTTCAAAATCTCGCCTATCCTTTCTTTCCCTTGAGATAATCTCTTGTTCATCATCATTACGAAGAAGCATGTGCAGTTTCCATTTCCATTCATCAACATTATCTAAAGTGGATGCACCCTGGAAATTTTATTTCAGTATAACTATAACAAAAATGATAGGACACAGAACCAAAGCAACAAAAGGAAGTTGTACCAAACCAAACATTTCCTTCATTTTAGGAAGCATATATTTAAATAGAATGGGAATGAAAGAGTAAAATAAAGATGTAACCTTTCCACCAATAAACGTAAGGTCTAAAATGAAAAACAAATGCAAAACATGGTCTGTACTCTATCCTAATATACATACTAATATATTATGTGAGGAACTTTGGTTACATAGTTGCAGTACTCTGTCTAACTCCTTCCTAAACAAATGAATTTAGAAAATAAGTTTTCCTTTGACAGAAATTTTGTTCCTTTTCAGTTTTGACTAGCTAACGAGTTGCTACTAGCCCCACCCTCCACGGCTGGCTTCGCTGCTCCGCCTGTCGCCTTCCGACAGCCAGCTGCCCACGTGCCGCGCGCCCCTGCCTCAGCCCTCCGGAGTCTGGCCTCCACGGCTCCTCCTTTGGCTGGCAACTGGCAGCTACAGCCAGCTGCCCAGCGGGCAGCTCCTCTCTCTCCTGTCTCCTTTGTGAGGTACTGATATATTAGTGATTCACTTTTTCAGTGATTTCACTTTGCAATATTTCATATTGTAGGGCATAAAAATAGACTATGATGGAAAGATATTATGCTAAGAAAGATGCTTCAAAGATTGCAACCAATGAGAGTAGGGTTGAGCAAAAAAGACCCCCGCATTGAGCTTGATATGAATAATATAGTTGCTGGTCCAAGGCTTAGAAAGCCAGTTGATGACTTCCATCATGATATTAGGGATTATGCTAAGAGGGCATATCTACAGATGAATCCATATCAACCAGTTTGTTCATTTCAAATAACAACAAAAGAGGTAGAAGTCAGTCTAGAGGTTTTATTCACTCATGGTTTGAATGAACGAAGAAATAAAATGAATGATGCAAAGTGAATATTATCAAGACTGGACGAAGAAATAAAATGAATGAGGATTGGGTGAATAATAGCTTGATATGCTATATTGAACGGGATTTGTTTGCATCGACGATTGAAGATGAAAAAAAATTGAAGCGCTTTCCAGGCTTAAGAAACCATAAGATAAATTTGTCAGGCAAGGGCCAGAGGTGTGTGTTGTATACTTGTATTTCTGCATTTCAATCCATAATATTATCTTGCTTTTTGAAGAACTATGACATTTTTATTTTTGTATGTAGATTTGGCAATGCCGGTCCAAGTGGCGTGTAATTTCGAAGATATATTTGATCATTTAGTTATTGGAAGCTCTTTATTAGGTATCTTTCTATCATTAGTGATGTATTGTTTGTTTGAGCACTTCGAATTAAGTGTTATTTGTTACATCTATTAGTCTATGGCTAGTATGATATTTAGCCTTCGATTATTTAGCCCCTCACCCCCCAACCAGCACCCTGGTCTGTTTCTTGATCCGCCACTCGATATGGATATCTGTGGTTTCACTATATTTATACTGTAAATAAGACCTTGTACAGACCATGGAAAAACACAAGGCAATCGTGCTAAAATGCATCCACAGAAAAGGAAACCGCTGTCACTTGAATCAGCGTGCAATGACAGATAGCAATAAACCACTACAATTAAAACCCACTTACCCAATTTCGATAAACACTCTAGGTTCAGTCTAGTCAAGCATAACTGAGTCTCAACCGGTCAGTTTAAAATGTGAATCAATCAATAACAGGACAGAACAAGGCACTCACCTTGCTCGAAACTGACGTGCGGTCCATGTCCTTATCCGAGTCATCCTCAGAGAAATCATCGTAAGCATAGCGGGCATACCCAGCGCTCTGCTGCCGGAAACGCTCTGGCTGGGGTGGCCTCGGCAAGGGCGGTATATCACGCCGCCGCGGCTGAGGCGGCGACGGGGGGCTGAGCGAACGCCCATCCGTCAGCCACTCGGGCGTCCGCGCCGTCTGCTGTGCCTGCTGCGCCGCGGCGGACGGCGGTGGCGCGAGGCTCCCGTTGGTGGACGCGATGACGGAGCGGAGCCGCCGCCCCGGCGGCACGTAGACTCCGGTGGTGCTCATCGCGGCCGACACGGGGGCGACGCGAGGTGGGGGTTAGTGGTGCCGGGGCTGGGATTAGGGTTTCTGGAGAGGAAGAGAGGGGAGGGCATGGTCAGCGGGCGGGGCCGGCGGAGGAGGCGGACGCGACCCCGGAGGACGGAGGTCAGGAGCATCACCACCAGCGCCGTCGCCGCGACAGCAGGCTCACATGTCTCATGCAATCAAATCCCCCACCGGTTCCGCTGCTCTAGGCGCGGCAGCCGGCTCGACGGAGGGATCCTCGCTTCTGTAGTGTGAGTCTCAGGGGCTCCGCGCGAGAGGAAACGCTGACGCCGGCGTAGAAACGGCGGCGGCGATTGCGCGGCGTGGTCGGGGGAGTGGTTTTCCTTGCGGCGGCTGCCCGGGAGGGAGGGAAAGGAGGGATGGGATGGCGGTGAGGAAAGGGCAGAGCAGTCCCTCGCAGTGGGAGGGCAGGTCGCTGACAAGTGGGGTTTGGTTTGCGCGCTCGTGTCGCGTCGATTCGTTCGTCTGCAACGCGGGCCCGCACACGCGCGCGCGTGTATGAATGAACGCGAGCGAGGGCGACGTGGCCGCAGTTCGAACGTCGGTACTCCGTACATGGACGGTTGTTCGGCCCAGAACGTTCGGTTCGAACTCTGCAACCTAGCTGACTGGTTGACAGACTGGGCCCACGATTATTCTGTGGCTCTGTTCGCGCGGTCACTCTTGTCTTCCCATTTTGGTTTTGGGCCAATGGCCCAAACTACCAACCCTAATCGAAAACGGACTGAGCCTTATGCCTGACGATGGCTTCCATGTCGCTGTTCTAGTTGGGCCATTTTGTTGTCCAAACAAGGCTCAAAGGTCAAAGAGCCGCGCATTTCACAGAAAGAAACAAAAAAAAAAGTACAAAATCGGAAACATAGGTAGGTGAGCTGGCCTCGGTGGATCCGCCCGGTAGCGGAGACGGCCAAGGAGTACAAATATTGAAATTGGTCCTCGACGTATGCGTATTTACGAACACCCACAATACCCAGAAAAAGAATATGGAATTACGGAGTACATCGACTCAGGGCAATCATATTACATCACCCTGTTCATGGGTTAGTCATAACCAGATATCGGCCCGGACACACCCAATAGGAACCGTCGAACACACTCCACACAGGTTGGGTCGGTTGGCGGGTTTACCCGAGAAACCCACCACGATGCCACCTAGGAAGCTAGCCAGCGGCCGAGCGGCGGCGACTAGGGGCCGGCCAGCCTGGGAGCACCGAGCGGACGGCGAGACCGCGGACTCAGTGATCGGGAGGCGGAGTCGTGGTGTTCGCGCCATTGCGCATGGGTCAAGGCGGGTTGGCGGAGATCGACCGGGTGGCGGGCGTGGCGCAGCAGCAAAGCGGCAAGCCCGGGGGAGAAAGAGGCGACGCAGGGCCGCAGTCATGTGGGGCTTGAGGAGTCGCAAGAGTCGAGCGGGTCCGCGCGAGCGCTTTGGCGACCATCTCATCCGCGTAGCTCGTGGCTCCGCCCCGCCGAGCCCGCATCGTGGTGACCGGGGATGGTGACCGGCAACCGCTCAAATCCATAGATGCTTCGGCGTTGAGCAACACGTCGCGTACCTCTGCGGGCCCACTTGAGCCACCGTCACCATATATGGCTCGCTCGATGGCCAGTTCCGCAATCGTGTATTGATTAACCTATGAAATTCAGCTAACCCGTGGTTTCTAAACTGTGGGAAGCCGCAACTGCTCCGGTTTTGTTGGGTTTTACCTATAAACTGTTTTAACTAAACCATGTAGAGGGTGAATATTACACATACCTTCTATATAATCTGAGGAGATCTTTCTGATCGAAAACATGGGTAGGATAACCACTTTACATTTAGAAAAATAAGGAATGAGAATTTTACACTAACAAGCAAATATAAAAGGTTAGGAGGTGTTTAAAAAATGAAAACTTAAATCAAGAAAAGAAAAGGACCTAGCCATAAAATTACATCCTGCTAGTAGTTTCTGTCGTGTCTCGTGATCTCGTCTCGTCTGCTACCAACCCACCACCTAGTTCTTGTTCCAGGTCACCTTTTTATTCTCCACCCTCGCGTCGTCAAACCAAACACCGATCGCACACACCTGACGGACGGACCAACCTATGGCTATGGCGACGGCGAAGCTGAGCTCCCCGGCGACCAGCTTACTCGCTGGCGGCCGCACGCGCCGATCCGCGCCCGCCCGCCGCGCGACGGTGATCCGCGCCGCCGGAGGCGCCTACCCCGACGAGCTCGTCTCCACCGCGGTGAGCCCCCCACCCCCCACCACCACCAAACCCTACATCTGTCCCTTCGCTATGGGTGGATTGACTGCCCGCCGGAGGATCTGGCTTTTGCAGCGGTGCACGTGTCTTACGTGGCGATCTGTGATGCGGTCATGATTGGTTTCATTGTTCGTATCTGTTGATCTGTGAACGGTGATGGGGACTGTTCGACAGGACTAGGAGGAGGATGGGGAAAGACAACGATTTTTTTTTTATTATTACTCGATTCAGATTTAGGTTGAACAAACATTTTTCTTGGTTCCTATTGGTTGTGATGGAGTAGTACTTTGCTTGAATGCATGCTGCATTGCTCATTGTATTCTTCTCTATGCAAACAAAATCAAAATTGACGTGCCATATGCCATAGAAGCGGTTAAGAAATTTGGCGATGTGCACATATCCTGTGTTATTTAGGGATGTCCAGCTGTGGTGCATAAATCCATGTTTCTTGTGCTTTTATCTGCTCAAAGATCCCATTCAAAATCTGATATATGGAATACTTGAAGTGAATTGACAAAGTTCTCACTGGCTTTACTGTTTCTGTTCTCTACTAGACTCGTGGATGTAAGCATGTGAATTTTGTTCTTATTTTTTGGTGTTATTTTTTTTTTTTGAACTGATTACCAACAGCAATTTACCTACTCTATGTTATTAATAATTGTGTGATCCAATTATGGTTCATATTTTGATATGATTACTAAAGACTATCTTGATTATCTATCTGCCTCTGGGCAGGCACTTAAAAGTGAAGTGTGCTCATTTTGACTGCTTCAGTCTCTGCACAACTTTACTATTAGCATGGACCTCAGGGGAATGTTGGTCTCAAGACTACCAGACTGCTAAGGCCACCAAATTGGTTCAAAGGCAATACAAGCTTTTGACCTTTTGTGTCTTCTTAATTGTAATAACTTATGCATAACTATTTGTTAGAATGCTGATGTGCAATTCTCTGCATCTGATTTCTGATTAATGTTTCAATGCAAGGGTCTACATTGTACAAAACTTATAAGTAGTGCTAAAGTGTGAATTAGGCCCTTCCTCTGTATACTGTGGATATTAGAGCTTATGTGATATCAACTGTAATGCTTCTTTGTTTGTGTCTGTTGATTGAGAGTAAGTTCGTGCAAGCCTGTCAACCATATTTTGAGTTATGTGTTTCATCTATTGGAATTAACATTCATGACTGTTTGATTGGTTGAACTTTGGTATGGCAATGTGTTCTTCTAGTTCTAAGCCATTCTCCTTTCTCGCTATTACTTATTTCTTCTTAACTGTGATTCATTTTTTCTGTTGTTTTGTCAATACTAACCTAATTGTTGAACTTCATCTGCAGAAATCTGTTGCTTCCCCTGGGCGTGGTATTCTGGCAATTGATGAGTCAAATGCAACATGGGAAAGAGGCTATCGTCAATTGGTTTGGACAATACAGAACCTAACCGCAGGCTTACAGGCAGCTTTTGCTGACAACTGCTGGTCTTGGTGAATACATTTCTGGTGCTATTCTTTTTGAGGAGACTCTTTATCAATCAACTACAGATGGCAAGAAGTTTGTTGACGTCTTGAAGGATCAGAATATCATGCCTGGCATCAAGGTTGACAAGGTATGCATATCATGATCTTATTCTTATATCATGTTAACACACACATTGCTTCTAACATATGATTCTCACTACTTGATTGCTTTGGTTTCATGAATCAGGGTTTGGTTCCATTACCTGGATCCAACAATGAATCGTGGTGCCAAGGTCTTGATGGTTTGGCTTCAAGGTGTGCTGAGTACTATAAGCAAGGGGCGCGCTTCGCAAAGTGGTTCGTTCATACTCCACTTATTCATGTGTCAACTAATCTTATTGGTTTTTCCTTTCTAAAGTTGCTATGGTTACTGTATTCTCCAGGAGGACTGTTGTTAGCATCCCTTGTGGTCCATCTGCATTAGCAGTGAAGGAAGCAGCATGGGGACTTGCTCGATATGCTGCTATTGCTCAGGTAACAAAATAAACTGCAACTGTGGAAACATCTCAATAAAATTTTGTTTGATGGCTCATGGAGCTTTGGTGATGTACCTTTCTGCATCCATATGGGAACTTGTGCTGTTGATGAAATCATACACATCAGGTGTGCTGCAGTTACTGTGAATAGAAAGACATGGTGTTTGAATGGATTGAATGGGGGTCAGACTTTATTTGGACAGATGATGTATGAATTTATTTGGTTTCCAGCCTTAGATGTTTACAAACATCTAATATATTATTATTCTTGAAATGAAGCAGAAAAAAATGGAATCACGTAGTGTAACCTTTGCAACAGACTCTTACAGCCCGTTTTGGGTTCATGCTTTACAACTTTACATGGGTCAGATAATGTAATCTTTGTTTATCATATTTCAACATGAATATTCTACAGGATAATGGCTTAGTGCCAATTGTGGAGCCAGAGATCCTTCTTGATGGAGACCATGGGATCGAAACAACTCTTGAGGTGGCAGAGAAAGTGTGGTCTGAGGTGTTCTTCTACTTGGCCCAGAACAATGTTCTGTTTGAGGGTATCCTGCTGAAGCCCAGCATGGTCACACCTGGAGCTGAGCACAAGGAGAAGGCTTCTCCAGAAGCCATTGCAAAGTACACGCTAACAATGCTCAGGAGGAGAGTACCTCCTGCTGTTCCTGGAATCATGGTATCATCTTGACTCTTGGAGCAAATAATCTGCATATGAAATCAGATCATCAATCGTTATAACTGATTTCTTCTGCAGTTCCTTTCTGGTGGACAGTCCGAGGTGGAGGCAACTCTGAACCTGAATGCAATGAACCAGTCTCCAAACCCATGGCATGTATCATTCTCCTATGCCCGGGCTCTGCAGAACTCGGTGCTAAAGGCATGGCAAGGGCGCCCTGAGAATGTGGAGGCAGCGCAGAAGGCCCTGCTGGTGCGCGCAAAGGCCAACTCGCTGGCACAGCTCGGTCGCTACACTGGTGAGGGTGAAAGTGATGAGGCAAAGAAAGGCATGTTCCAGAAGGGCTACACCTACTAACGTGCCAGCGAGATATTTCCATGACATTATACTTATCGTTTTGGTGTCACGTTTTTTGGGTACGCTTTGAGTGAATAATAATAACCAAATTGTTGGTGCCAACAACTTCTAGCATTGCATTTGATCGTAGAGCTCCTGTAGAACTTTGAGAAGGAACATGTACTCTGAGAACGTTAAGTGATATTTTGCAATGTGGTAAATTCTATTCCTAGCCAAGTGCCACCTGTGCCAAGCACAACAGGTGAAAAACCCGCTCTTTTGGTTTTTGTATGCGTGAGTATTAACTACTTGCTCTGTTAACCCTGACGCAGCTACGCTTCTCTAGTTTGATATTTGGGTGAAAGCTTTGGTTTGATTGTCATTCACTGTGTTTACTGCACTACTGGAAGATTTTAGAATAGTGATGATTTGTGTCACTATTGGCGGTTTGTGTTATTAGCTGTCAGTGATACTCAAGCTGAGTATTACTCTTGGTTTGTGTGTATCACTCCGGGTGTGTATATCAGCTGGTTATGATGTTTTTCTTAACGACTAACCTGACCTGATTTTTATGTAATCTGCCTTATTTCTTCTAAGTTGGCGTTAATAGGTCGTGTGTGATTCTATAGATCTGTGCCGATGGCACTGTAGTCTGTAGTCTTGCCCTCTCTCATCTCTGGTGATCTCCATGGAGGATAAGTGACCAATTGCCCTCTTCAATCTCCAGTGATCTCCATGGAGGACACTACCCTCTCTGATCTCTGGTGATCTCCATGGAGGATAAGTGACCAATTGCCCTCTTCAATCTCCGGCGATCTATTATTTATGTATAGCTAACCCTTCTTCTCAGTTACTCAAAAGGTGATGCGATGTGTTATTGAATGTTGAGGGGGCAGCCAGAGGTTGGCAGCCGCAGGCGAGAGTTGGATGGTCAGATGGAGGAATTCATGTTCATCCCATGTTGATCGCAACTCTAGATGACGTAGCTCAATGTGGAGCAAGATTTGAAGGGAGTAAATGCTTGGTATAAACTATGTAGTATATATAGATTTGGTTCAAACGATCACCTATCACTATGGGCTGCTCCTCAAAATGTAAATGCTGGGATTCGACTTTGCTAAGACGCAACTCCCGAAGATTCAGAAGTTGACCAAGTAATCTCTCATTTGTTAAGTTGCAGGAAAAAGGGCGAAGATGATCTCACATAACTTCACAAAAAATAGGAGGAGCGAAGGTAGTTGTATGAGTAAAGACATGGAAGAAGATATGAAGTTGTTTGAAAGTGAAGACTGCCAAACATTTGTGATTATAAAGACTCGAAAGACATTGAGAACACTATAGCGAAGATGTAATGAGTTCTTTTATCCGCAAGAAATAAAGGGATTGTATTCAAACTCTCGATGAGGTATTTTAGTTTTTTATGTAGAAAGAACGAAGACTACAGCCCCCTATAAATACCCCAGTTCACAGACATGAAAATGAATACCTAGTTGAGTTCACTTTGTCTTTGGGTGCTTATATGAGCAGTGGTGGAACCAACACTCTTGAATAAGGAGGGTCGAGCAATAGATGACATATCGTAAATAAGTAAAAGGAGATTTTTTTTGATGTATCATTAAATTTTTTATAAAAAATTAGATTCTATTGATTTTTTAGATGAAAAATTGATTTTTTTTATTGAATTTTTTGGAAATTTTATTTTTTCTCACAGTATACAAAAATTCATTTAGGGGGGGCATGGCCCCCGCCGCCCCCTGGTTCCGCCACTGTGTGTGAATAACCTCACCCAACAGTAAATCACACCATGGAATCTCCCAATAGCAATAGCATATTTATTAGCATCCAATAACCTATTACATGCAACCATGGATGTTTCATACTCACTCTTGAATGTTTTAAAATTAACTGATGAAGTGTACACTTCGCTTACTTGTAGTAATACATGTGTATGCATTTGTCTTCTTGCTATTTTCTTTGGTTCAAATTCATATTCCAATTCCTAAGTTTTTTTCTTCCATTGTCCTCTCAAAATTCTCCAAAAAAAAATATCGAAATCGGATTTCACATGATTATTCAATACATCATCGAAACTCTCATTTACTTGTGTACTTATCACTTTCGCAAGCTAAACACATCTGTTAACATTCAGTTCATCTTTTTAACCTTTTGTATATCATTTAACCAAGTTAGCTTATGCACTTTAGATCTCATAAATGTTTCTTGAAATTCTGCCTTATTCTCAGTCAAGTCATGCATACAAATACTGAAATAAGATAGAATATAAGATTCTTTATCTTGACTTTCATCTTCTTCTCCTCCTTTTCTTTTGCACCTTCATTTTGTCCTTCACCGAATATAAGTGTTTGAACATTTGCATTATGTGAAAGATCCACAACCCATGATATGATTCTATAAATACTTTATGTATAACCTTTTCTATTGTTACATTTTCTATTGGTCCAAAAGCTGTTTAAGACTGCAGTTTTAAAAATTTTCTTTGTGATGCCATGAAGTGGCACGATTTTGGTACGTGAAGAATTCAAGAACAGCATATAAGGCTCATTTGAGCCTTGCAATCAGTTCTTGTTTCAACTTTGGAGCACTTTGTCACATGATTTGTTGGCTTTTTTTTTTTGGAAGGCCCACGTTAGAACAAACAAGTCATCTTACCATCAAAGCTACTAGATAAAAAATATAACGACACACAACGAAACAAGTTCATACTGGTTGCTGCAGGATGCATTACCAAAATAGATACGTTCCTCGTTTCTGGATCTTCATCCCAATTATACTAAGTCTGTATTTTATCTCTTATAAAAGAACAATACAAATACAAATACAAATACATATACATATACTTCTTCATACCATATATTATATAAACTGACATCTGCGTTCCATGTTACCGTTCCTCGACCCCAACGTTTCATGAACCTGCTTGCTAAGGGCAGGACCAGTGGCGGAGCCAAGGGGGGCTGGCAGGGGCCATGCCCCCTAACATTTCACAATAACAAAGAATAGTAGTATGACTTAATATTTTTTTTTAATTATATTAAGAGAGAGAGATTATACTAAATTCTTTATATATATATATACACACGTGCTATTCTACACACTAGGTGTAGAATAATATTCTACACCCAAAGTAGCTAATAATTGAGTAATACTGAAAAAATTCAGAAATATTGAACACTACTGAACACCAACTCTTGACTAATACTTGAATGCGGCTCAAGTATCGTTAAGTATTGTTTAGTATTTTTTGGTCGATGTGATTACTCAAGAGCGATCAAGATTAGCTACTTGGGTGTAGAATACCTAGGGTGTAGAATAGCATGTATGTGTGTGTGTGTGTGTGTGTGTGTGTATATATATATATATATATATATATATATATATATATATATATATATATATATATATATATATATATATATAAAGGCAGGACTATTGGGAGCCTAGGGCTTCCTATAGGTTAGGGGAAGCCCCAGCCATCCCAACCGCACCACCCCCGCATCAAGCGAGCCGCACCGACAAGCCATGTGATGCACCACCTGCACATCCTAAGTGTTGATGCGGACCCAGCCAGACCGACACGTAAATTCTCGTGTCGGACTGCGTACAAACGTTTTTTATCGCGACAATGCATACAAACCAGGTTGTTTGAGTGAATTAAAACTAGTTCGTTGCGCATAAACTTTTCCGCGAGCTGGATGTTCCACCAAACAAAGACCTGACATAGGCGACATGGGTCGACACAATCGATGCATGCATGGAGGCTTGCATCCCATATAAATCTCCTCCATTTTTTTTTCGCAATAATTCCTCAACAAAACATCCGATTCAAAAAACGGTTTTCACCATTGAACTCCTGATATTTTTGCGCACGATTCAAGATCCATTGTGAATATATTTTTAAAAATTTTTTGAAATTCATAAAATTTGCACATTATGATAGAGTTATATGCACCCGTCTATGCATAAAAACCTATGGTCGTGTGCGTAAAAATATGGAGATGATCTCGTCCTCTCTAAAATTTAAAATTTAAAATTTGAATCATGCTACATAAGGGCCGATTGGATGCGTATGGCGTTCGCCTCTCCAGTCCGCAAGCCATGATTTGTATGCACATATGAGTTGGTTTGTATGTACTGTAGAGGATCGTTGTAGCACGACTTTCTGCACGGATCCGACTGCTATGCTTTTCTATGAAACCGTGCATACAAACTCTCCCGACTGCTCTGCTTTCTGTGTGAAACTATGCATATAAACATGGTGTCTTCTTAATTTGATTCAATTAGTTAGATGTGGATTTTGTAGGGATGTAGTTCGCCGACGGTAGGTGGCCTCAATGAAAAAAAAAAAAAGTTTATATGCATATTTGGTTTGTGTGCTTTGCAGCTCTTAGAGATTGAAAATATTTATATGCATGTTTGTATACATTGTGAATTTGAGATAAAAATGCTGGGGGTGATTAGTATACACATGTCGTTCAATTTTTATGCATCGATGTGAGTTACAGCAGACCAGTTTTGCTTTGGTTAATATGCATCTCTTTCTCTTGTGGAAAGCAATGTTTTATGCATTTTGGCTCGGCTTCCCCTCTCCACGCCATGATAGTGGCGTGATGTGGCACAATCCAATTAGATTTATACGGTTGGATGAGATGAGCAAGAGTACTAGTTTTTATGTAACCTTAGTTGGGTTTTGATATTTTTTATTCACTGGGGTTTCTATGCATGTTGTAAGTTTGGACCATTATGGATAGTATCACATGTGTGTGTTTGTAAGGATTGGATACATTATTTGACTATGGCTATATGTATTGTTTGATGTCATAGAATTTTGCATGGGATATGCAATTCATGTGTAAAGAAATGTCCATCTTATTGAGAGGTTTTTATGCGGTAATAAAGATGATTTTTATTCATCCAAACACTAATTCCTATACAACATCGGTGCTAAAAAACTTTTTTTATGCATCTTGTCCTATAATTATATGCATTTAACTAGGCTTCACGTGTCATGATTCAAATTTCAAATTTTAGAGAAGATTACATCATCTCTAATTCAATCATAATAAGTTATATGTTCATCGTTTATATGCAGTAATAAAATAAACTTTTATTCATTCAACCACTAATTTATATGCAATATCGATGCCAAAACTTTTTATGCATCTTGACGAGTGAATGTATGCATCCATTCAGCCCTTATGTGGGCATGATTTAAATTTTAAATTTCAAATTTTAGAGAGGACGAGATCGTCTTCATGTTTTTTACGCACACGACCCACGGGTTTTTTTATGTATAGACGGATGCATATAACTCTATATCCTAATGTGCAAATTTTATGAATTTCAAAAGTTTTTAAAAATATATTCACAATGGATCTTGAATCGTGCGTAAAAATGTCAGGAGTTCAACGGTGAAAACCGTTTTGAATCGATGTTTTGTTGAGGAATTATAGCGAAAAAATAAAAAAAAATTCGAGTGGATGCGTGCATGTCGGGCCTGTGTCGCCTATGTCAGCCTGCGTCAGCCTCTGTCAGGTGGAAGGTCTACTCGCTGGGTGATTTGTATGCGGAAACAAATAGGTTTTAATACACTCAAATCACTGATTTATATGCATCATCGCGATAAAAAGGTTTGTGCGTATTCTGACTAGGGTTTTTATGCGTCCAGTCTATTGGTTTCGCGTCGGCCTTTTGCATGTGGTGGGTGGCTGAGCTAACTGGGCTAGTTGGTTGGGGTGGTCGGGGCTTCCCCAACTTTATTGGAAGCCCAAGGCTCCCAATATACCATATATATATAAATATATAATAATGGATTCAAAAATTAAATTCTTAAAAATATTCGTTACTATTCAAAATATGTGGTTACTATTTAAATCCGAATATGAATCGTATACGAGCCGCGGCTCAGGCACCGACTCTTTCCTATTATTAAAAGACTAGCTAGGGTTGTTGGCTGCAGTGCAACCGAATAGAATATGCTTGGGAGTATGCGCGATTAGATTAAAATATTCAGGTATGAAAGCGACACTCTTGCTATTAGCGAGTATGAAGATTAAAATATTCACAGGCGATAGCGACCTACGTGTGATTAGCGATATGCTAAATATAATATGTGCGTGAGTATGCGGAGTATAATATGCGCGTGCTTATTCAGGATCTTGGCGAGGCTGGCGAGACCAAGGTTTCTGCCGGTCGTGTGGCTTCTGCTTGTGTGAGTCCTACTCGGTACTCACCGTATGCATCATCGGCCGCTAAAGAACCAAAGCAACAGCTCCTCTCCCAAGCTATCCCCAACAACACTTATACAGCGTTCAGGCTTTATCGTCTCCCCAGGCAGTTCCACCCGAAGGGAACACTTCTCCGCGCCAACAGGGTTCTCTACAAACGCCGCTACCTGGGCTAGAACGAGAACAACACACGCAGAGGTTTCTCCTATAGGGTCCCTAGCATAGAGACATCGTCCCATATGAACGAGCTTAAGGGAAGACAGGGATTAAAAACAGGGGAAGCTTAGTTCATTTTTACGTGAGAACAAGCTTACATACGGCTTTCCCTTTCGGGAAACCCTAAGCACTTAGCACAAACCTTAGGTGTTACCTTACAAGTGCTGGAAGGCCGCGAGGACTTCCTTTTTTCTCTAATTTACAGGAGTGGGGGAGTAGTACAGCGGTATGGTGGTTTGGTGGCTGGTTGCCTTGATCCGTCCGTGTCTGCGGTTCGATGTCTCGGTTCCGTTCTATGTCCTCAGTTGAAGCGCCGGGCTTCTCCTTTTATAGGACTGGAGGAGCCTTCAGGAGCGTCCTTCGTGTTTATCTTCTGGAGTCTGAAGGGTGTCCTTCATGCTTATCGTCCTTCGACGTCCTTCGTGATTAAGGAAGACAGGTGGGTTGTCTTCTGGCAAAGTCTTCAACTGTTACCTGGACAGCAGGAATTCCTGGCTACAGTATCTTCTCGTGGCCTTGTCATCCTTCTGGCTAGATCTCCCATCATCAAATGATTGATGCTGAGTTGATGTTTTGGGTAATTATGATTATGGCATGCAGGTCCATGCAGTGAAGATGTGTATTAATATTCTAATGATATATGTATGGGTATGGGTAGGTCATCCACACCCGAAAAATTGATGTTGCAAACATCAATTTAATTCCCAGCATATGTGGGTCTTTCCCTAGGCCGAATTGTTGATAACACTTTATCAACACAGGGAATATATTTTTCTTGATCAATATCTTCTTCATAGTCTTACTTATAGGAAATATATTATTTTTTATAATTCTTTAATATTCGGATGCTGCCTATGACCAGCAATATCTAGCATTTGGTCATCTTCAACATCAATGTCAGACGTCTGCAGATCATTTTTAAATCATAATCTTTCTTTATATATTCTTCATAATCTTTCTTTATGCTGTCTTCATAATCTCTATTTATTTTCTCAAATTTCTCTTCTATTTCATTCTTTACTTCTTGCGGACTTCTTCTTTTATATTCATCTTTAATTGAGGAATTATTGATTTAATTCTTTCTTTTATCTTTTTCTCAATATTATCTTCCTTCAAGGATTCTGGTTCTTTTTTATAATATCTTTATATGTAGTTAAACTTGATGGTCCATCTTACCTTATTTTTTGTTCTATTACTATTGGGTTTGTCTTTCGGTATTTCGGATATAGTCTTTAGCTGGTGGGTCTATGAAATAATTTACTCCTATCAAACTTCTTGCATATAAGAGGGCTTCTTCAGTATCAATATATTTTTTCCAAGATATTCCTCCCTCATGTTCTCTTTCCATATGTTGGGATACAACTTCTTCATAATTTATATATATTTACGGCTTTACTCCTCTATATATTACATATAGGGGTCTTTTCTTTATATTAATGGATGGGTCTTTTTGGTTGTATTTTTCCATTGATCATATGAAAATATTCAGCTAAGCTATTTAATATTGCTAGTATATATCCTTTATCTTCTCTCTTATTATTATATTAAAACCAAAAATTATCTAAAATGCATCTCTGCACTTTATCTAGAATAATATGGTCTCTTGGTTTAAAATTATAGGTATTTGGTGAGAATATTCTTAATTTGTTTTCAGTTTCAAAATTAAAACATTCTCCTCCATTAAAGTTTATTCCTTTCTTCATTCCTGCAAAACAGATGATCATAAAAATATATCAGGAAGAGTATTATCTTTTCCTTTTATATGCTCAAATATTACTTTATAACCGTTTCCTGTAATAATATCTTCGAATAAAACCCATCTTCTAGTAGAACTTTTCTTACTATTGATTTTATTATAATATTTACATATAGCTTCACAATCTGTTCTAACTGTGTAAATTCTTTGAAACCTAAATATAGTCTAAAAGCATTTATTGCATAAATAACGACTAGAATTTCTCTATCTGTATTATTTATTGCTTTTAATTTATAATTTTTCTGAAGCATATCTGCATATCTTTTCTTCTGATTTTGGTGAGTACTTGTGTGGTTTTTGTTTTAATATAGCACCCCAACCTATCTTTGAAGCATCTATTTCTATTATAAAATAATAATCATCTAAGGGTAATTCTAAGGGTTTTAGATTTTTAACTTTATCTTTAATAATTCTTACTAACTTTATATCTTCTGAATTAAAATATTTTTGTCTATTCTTTCTTAATTTTGCATATAAAGGTCCGGCTAATTTTGCTAAATTATCAATATGATTTCTAGCATAATTTACTAATCCTAAAAATTATTGTAAGATCTTCTTGTCATTCATAGCATCAGAAAATTGTAAGATTTTCTTTTGCGATATAGTCTTGTAAATGAATCTTTCCTTCTCAATTTCATGACCTAGAAAATTTATTTTTTCTTTGCATATTTCCATCTTTCTTTTAAAAAGTATTAATCCATTTTGTTCAACCTTTCTAAAAAGTGTTTCCAGATGAGCTATATGCTCTTTATAAGTTTTTGAAAAGATCAAGAGATCATCTATATAAACTAATATAAACTCTTGATTTTCATTAAAAATATTTTGCATTTTTCTTTGAAATAAGGCAGGAGCATTTTTTAGTCCTAATGACATTACTAACCATTCAAAATGTCCTTGAGGACAAGTGAATGCAGTCTATTCTATTGATTCTTCTGCCATTTTTACTTGCCAAAATCCAGCTTTTTAAATCAAATTTTGAGAAATATTTGCTTCCTTTGTATTCTGTTTATCCACTCTTGCTTATTTGGAATATTATAGCCATCATCTATAGTATTATCATTTAGTCTTTTATAATTAATAACCATTCTTGACTTTCCTCTAGCTATTTCAGCATAATTTGTAACTATAAATGCTGCTGACCTGTGAGGACTTCTACTTTCTCTTATAGCACCTAACTTTAGTAATTCTTCAATATGCATTTTGAATTCTTTTTATATCATTAGGTGTCGCTTCTATAGGACTTGTTTTTAATTATATAATTAGGATTTATTATATTAATTTTACAAACTATACCATTTTTATCCCAATGTTTTATTGGTATTTCTCCTATTATTTGAATATCTTCTAATCTTTGTACTATTTTGTCTATGTCTTTTTTAGACTTTATATCTCTATACCAATTTGGGGCTAGTGACTGTAAACTAATACCTTCCATACAAGTATTTACTATATAAAAATCTTCTATAAATTCACCTAACTCTTCTTTCATATCGGTATCTAAGTTTTTTATTATTAGATCCTTCAAGTTCTAGGTTAGTCTTTCCTGAATTAGAACTTATAGTTTTTCTAACCGGTTATGAAAGGAATATTATCTTGACGAGGAATAAATGTGATTCCTTGCTCATGTATGATTGTTGTTTGTAAAGAGAATTGTAAAAATCTTAATCCTAATATCATATCATCATGTATCATAGATAAATCTCTTATAGTAATTTCATCTATTATGTATTTTGTATTATTCATATGCATTTCAATATTATAAGCTAACTGATTATGAATTCTTTTTGTTCCAGACATATCAGTAGATGTATCGACTTTATCTGGTTCTATAGTATGAACTATTTTGGGACATCTTGCAAAATATTTATCATATATAATATTTTTTGTACATCCTGTGTCTACTAATGCTAATATTTTGCAAGTAATAGTAGGTGTTAAATTTAATTTTACAGGTATTCTTATTCCTACTATTTCTTTAAACGGCATTTTAACTATATATTTGCTACCAAAATTTATTATGGCGTCTTTTAATTGTGTATCTTTATCACTTTTTATTTATAGTTATTTGTTCTTGTAGTTCAGTATTATCTCTAAAGGTTTCTTCTATCTTATTATTAATTTTTATCTTATTTTTTAACTCTTCTAATTCTTCTTCCAAATTGTTTATTCTATTTTCTAGATTTCGACTACGTTTGCTAATATTTTATCTTCAGGTTCTGATTCTACATATTGCCTCCATTTTTTGATTATTAGTTCTTAAACATGATGCACATGCTTGTTTTAAACATACACAGCATGTAAATTTATTTTTCTTAGCTAGGATAAAATATGCAAAAGGCGTATTTTATATTATAATCACCTCTTCCTTTTATCCAGTCATGCTCAAAGTTTTCTTGATCCATTAATTCAGCTTTTGCTCCAGTTATATTGTTATTCTCATATATTATATCTAACCCTTCCATAGCATTATCTAAATTATATAATTCTTCATCATCTAAAGAGTCTATAAAATCTTTTGTAACTTTGGGCATTATTTTCATCTTCTTCGTAGCTTTCCAATAATAACATATTATTAATTTCTCATTGCTCTTCTTCACTTATATCATTATCAATTTTATTATTCTGTATATCTTCTTTATTATTATTATTTTCTATTTCAACTTTCTCTTTCTTTGCCACAACAGGTATTTTAAAGTTCTTTATATTTAGCTTGCTATCTTCTAATATCTTTTTTAGACGAACTATTTTTCTAATATAAAAGATTTCTTTGTGTCTAATTTCAGTCCATTCACTTAACATAGAGGTATTATATTCTTCGGGTATTTTATTTAGCTCTTTTCTCATAATATTTTATTTCTTGATTTATATCAAGCTTTTCCATAAATTCACTATATTTCCTATAATGTAACTTTTCAATTTTCACCAGAATTTTGTAAAACTCTTAGATTCAAATTTAAATATAGCCCAACCAGGCTCGGATACCACTACACACAAAATAAAGCTAAAATTATTCGGAAAATATAATGGATTTGAAAATTAAATTCTTAAAAATATTTGTTACTATTCAAAAATCTGCGGTTACTATTCAAATCCGAATATGAATAGATTTGCAAGAGACAGTACTAAGTTCGCATATAAACAAATCCCAAGAAACCAAAAATTAAATAAACAAGTAACCCATTAGCCAAGCACTAGTGCTCTGCTCCTTTTCAGCATCAGGATTGGCTTTTTGTTTGCATCTTTGAGTCACAGACGAGTTGGGGAGGGAAAAGTCTGGTGGCCATCGGTGGTACGCGTGCTCTGCACCTTCGCTCATCGCTCCATGGGCCATGGCTCCATGGGTGCCTAGATCTCCGCTCCCTAGCTCCCTGCAGGGGGGCGCAGTGGAGGCCGGAGTGGAAGAAGCAACGCGCGAGTGAGGAACGCCTGCGCCTGAGTGCGGTGCGACTTTGGGATGGCGAGTGTGCGGCGGGCTCTGGACTTGCGAGCCAGGAGCGGCGCGATTGAGATAGGAACGGGAAAGGGAGGAGAGCAGGGAAAGAGTTAGGGGGCGTTTGGATAGAGGAGATAGGGAATGGGATAGGGAAAAGGAAATAGATGAACGGCTAGGATTAAATAAGATGTAAAGAATGAATGGCTAAGATTCAATGATACCTTTTGAGGGGTGGGGATATCCCCATCCCTATCCCTATCCCGGCGTATCCAAACGCCCGATTAGGGTTTTGGATTATATATGTACGCAGATATGGGCCTCAAGTATTGTGCGTTATTGGGCCTTATTGTACTCGGGCCTTCACGGGGAACAGGGATGGGGGGGACACATACCCGCACCCGCCCCGTGAAACCCGATGGGATGAATTCCTCCCATTTAATCCTCCATGGGGAGAGATTTTCACCCATCCCCGTCACCTAATGGGAGAATTCCCCACGGGGATTCGGGGAACAGTTCCCCATTGACATTTTGAGTATAGAACCATGGCGCATGCAGATTGGTCTCTCTCTCTCGCCTCACCGCGAGACAGATGACTGCCTAGATGGATCGAAACCTATGTCCCATCCATGAATTCATTTAAATCCTAGCGTTGAAGGCCACCAAATCTAATCCTAACACAATTGTCAGCCAAATTGAGTGCGGCCCAGCCACATTAGGGCTGATGCGACAACCCGACCACATTGTGGAGAGGTGGGTAGCGTCTAATGCAAGTCTGTCGTGGCATACCGGTGGACTATGCTCTCAGTGCATGCAGCCAAACCGAGTTGGAGGCGAGTGCTGAGGACAGGGCCAACACAAAGAGACACCCAACATTGGCTCTAGAAAAAATGGTGCACTAGCTATGCACGGAGAACCGAAGCCAACAACTCTCAAGCCCAATTGTAGTTTCATGGGTCCACATATAAAATTGTCTTTTCCACATGTGCTATCACATTTCTAATCAGACCACTAGCTTGCAAAGACACCTTTGACACCAATTAGAGGCTACTACTTTATACTTGCTTTTCTCCAATCCTACCGGGCTTTGTGAGGCTACAAGCCACCCTGGAACGTTGGTGAAGCCCTGATGCTATGGCGGCACCATGCTGTCATGTTGTGAGTCTGTGGTCGTGACGCCACCCGAGCGAGCTGCGTCTGCTGCACATGCCACTCTTGGGTGCTGCTGACTGCTGAGAACGCATCGGTCACCTGTTTGATGATGGCGTCCTCCTCCTCGAGGGCTCGAGGCTCGATGCCCTCTTCATCCCGCACCTCTCGCAAGCTCTTGCCGCGTGCTCGTGCCCATGTCCCTGCGCGAGACTGGTCGGGAGAGATCATGAGAAGGTGGAGCGCCGTGACGACAAAATGACGAATGCGAGGAGCGAGTCCACCAGCATGTTGTTGAGCGCGCGCGCAGTGGTAAAGTATGGCCACCGCGAGCAGGTCGGCGCAGCCTCACCGTCGGTGCAGCTGGTGAAGTTCTCGTGGGGCGCCCGCCTGGACGTCGAGGTACCAAAAGTGATGCTCCATCCATTTTTTCTATAAGAGCTTGGCCGCATGACAAGTCTAACATGATGAGGGTAGCAATTTAGACACAGAAGAATATATTTTTTTCATGAATACGCATGAGTGTGCATATCTTTGTATTAGAAGAAAATAACCGTGCCCACAATCAGAAAAGAAGAAAGAAGGTGGTTCAATGGTTTAGTGATTTACACTTGTTGGAATCTTTGGAAGGAAGAAAATCGAATAATATTCAACGACACCCGTGAATCTGTCTTACAAGTTGCTTCAAGAGTCCAGAAAGACATTACGCAAAGAAATAGGGCTTTAGAAAGGGAAGGCTAGCAAGTTGTAGAGTGTTTTGCCGTGCCTGTGTTCTTTATGTTGGTGCCCCCTTTTTACCCTCCATTGTTCTTCCCCCATATTTTCTACTGATCTTTACTTTGTACTAAAACCAATTTTACTCCTTCCTTAATTAAGAGATAGAGCTCCTCCTGCCGTTCGTTAAAAGAAAACAGAAGAAAATTTTCAATTTCACTATTTTAACACCCGATGAATCCTCTAAACATGGTTCGCTATAGAATATAGCTGCAGCAACGCTCGTGGTATCATCTCTACTAGTTCTTTTATTAGCAGCAGCAAACAAGACAACTCCGACGTATCCTAGTCAAGCCGTTGGTTGTGTGGTGAGCCCGAAGCCGAACGGGAACAGGGGATCACAGTGCGCGTCACCGACATTCATGGGCAGCTGCTCCACCGACCGGAACCACGTCCTGGCGAGCTTCCCCGTGAAGCCGTAGTCGCCGAACAGCACGTCGCTGACGCCCTGCCCCTCCGTGCCCGGCAGCCATGCCGCCACCAGCGCGTCGACGGCGCCCAAGTACGGCTCCACCACCAGCGGCCGCCCGGACACGAGGACCACGGCGCACCTGATGCTCCCGCACGTCCAGGATGACGCTGGGCCCGGGCGCCGGGATCGTCAGGTTGAGGTTGTCGCTGAACGACTCGGCGTACGGCGGCTCGCCGACGACGACCACGGCGTAGTCGAAGCGGCCCTCGTTCCGCTGGACGAACGCGGCGTCGAGGCTCTCGGAGTAGACCACATCGGTGCCGCGGTCCACGGCGCGCCTGATGCCGTCGAGGATCGTGGTCCCGGTGGTGAGGTTGTTCCCGCCGAGGCCCTGCGAGGTGATGGTCCAGCCGCCGCACTGGTAGCCGAGGTTGTGCGCGCGTGGCTGCCGGCGACGAGGATGCGGCGGGCCTTCTTTGGCAGCGGCAGCGGCGGCGCTCGCCGCCGTCATCCTTGCCGTTCTTGAGCAAGACGAGGGACCTGCGCACGGCCTCCCCGCGCCAGCTCCGGTGCTCGTGCTTCCCAGCTCGCCGGCAAGGCTGGGGTCGCCGTAGGGGTTCTCGAAGAGCCCATGCTGAACTTGACGCGGGAGGATCCGGCGCACGGCGTCGTCGATCCGACTCATCAGGTCATCGGGATGGTCCCGTTCTACACCAGCGCCGTCAGGTCGTCGATGAACTCGGTGTATACG
Source organism: Chrysopogon serrulatus (assembly GCA_015844335.1). Lineage (NCBI taxonomy): Eukaryota > Viridiplantae > Streptophyta > Magnoliopsida > Poales > Poaceae > Chrysopogon > Chrysopogon serrulatus. The sequence goes on along the minus strand of JADLZL010004506.1, from coordinate 1,133 downwards.
TACGGGATCATGACCATGTCAATGCCGGCGAGGATCCCCCGCTTGACGGACATCATGTAGTCCGCGTGTTCTGGTCTCGTCATCTTGTCCAGTCCTCGCCAATCCGAGAGATTACAAAACCCTGAAAGATAAATAACATGGATTTACTTCATCTTAAACCAAAAAGACTTAAATAATTTACAAACGAACCCTGAATCGAAGCCTGTTCTTGAGGAAATCCGTGACGAGGAAGCGGTTGGCGTGCATCCTGACCCCGTTCCAGCTGTTGAAGGAGACCATGACGGTGGAGACGCCCTGGATGACCGCGCTGTAGTAGGGCGGCATGTGGACACGGAGCAGGTCGTGGAAGCTGGCCACCGTGTCGTTCTCGTTGATGCCCCTCGTCGTGCCGCCGTCGCCGACGTAGTGCTTGAGCACGCCGCCACGTTGCACGGCCCGGCGACGAACGGCGCGCCCCGGCGGCCGCCGTTGGCCGGGATGTCGCCCTTGCAGCCCCGGGATGATGGACGTCATCGCCTGCACCACCCTTGTCCTCGCTGAAGCTCTCGTAGCACCGGCCCCCATCTCAGGTCCCCATGCCGCCGCATGGGGCGAAGACGTAGGGATTCCGGAGGCCCTGACCTCCCAGTGCCACTGCTGCTCCAATCCTCTCTTTACCAGCTCACGATCTCTGATTCAGGTGTAAACTCAAATTTTGAATATTGTGCAATGCAACCACCAAAGACATATATATATATAGTATCCCTATACATTTCCTGGTACCTAATATATATATATATATATACCTGCTTTAACATGTATGGAGTACCACACAGGTGCATTCTATATAGGGAATGCACACCGGGCCTTCAGCCAAGTAACTGACCCGACCGGACACCATCCGGTCGAATTCCTTGAATACCGCACACCTTCCCCCGCTTCGATTTCCTTAGATTTGCCACTTCTAAGCGCACCGCAGTATCATGCCGCGCCCCTCACCGCCCGTGAAACCGCCGCCCGGTATGGCGCCCGCCAGCGAGCCGCCGTGGGGAAACGCCGCCGCCTACCGCCCGCGGCGCTCTATTTCCTTCCCCCTCAATCGATTTCCGCCGTCCCCCCACGCACGCGCGAGGTGCCGCGCGCCCGCTCCACCC